>CAEFZY010078351.1:0-27270 GCA_903066815.1 Brachyrhaphis roseni
TACCCTCCTGAGTTTGATGTGGTTAATAAATTACATTTTGAAAACAATGTTTGATATTTATCCTTACAAGACTTTAATATAAGCTAACTATGTTTCCAAAGCTCAGTTAAAGACTTTCTGGTAAATAAATTTGTTCCCATGTTTTGGAGGGGGAACGGATTAATTTAGTCAGCTAAAATATATGGTTCCCCCTCATAACTCTGGCAAACAAGGAGCAAATGCTACCAAACTTACATGAATTATTGTTGATAATGAGAAGAATAAACACAGTTAAAGACTTTCTGGTAAATAAATGTGTTCCCATTTTGATCTGATCTCCTTTACATTTTTCAGAACTGATTTGGTTCTACTCTGATTTATTATTTGTCCAGTCTATTTTTACTAACATTTTAAATGCTGTATTTTTAACGGTGGTCAAAACAAAGGTCAGACCAACTCCCCATTCAGGTTGTTTCTCTGTTTACACTTATTTTAAAGATGTCTTGCTTTCCTTGTCCCCAAAACTTTTTCCTGTGATATCTTCCTGTTTCATCGTAGTGTTTATCGTTCATTAAAAACTTTGTGTGTGTGTGTGGGTGTGAATTCTTTCAGCCGGATCCAGATCAGCCTTCACTAGCTCCAAGAGGGACACAGCCAAACCCAACTGGCTGCAAGTGGGTCTTGCGTTTGGAACATCGGCTTTTATCTGGGGCCTGGTGAGCATCAATGTTTGTGCACTAAGAGACATAAGCTGGCATGGCATCATGTAGCTGGCATGGCAGCTACATGATGGTGACCGTAGATGAGAATGAGACCGGTCATAAAGTGATGTACATGTAGTAAAACGTAGGGGTGCACCGATAAATCAGCTCCGATTTCTTTAATTTTAGGAGACACGTGATTGGCTGATACTTAGATGTGAAACTGATCTCCTCTCTCTCTGCAATCAGCGAATTTCAGACCTTTGCTGCAGAAATTCTTTTGGAACCTTGGTCAGATCTGTGCCTTGCTACAGTTCTGGCTCTGAGCTCCTGGGGCAGTTCCTTCCACCTCATGATTCTCATTTGCTCTGACCTGCACTGTGAGGTGTGAGGTCTTATATAGACAGGTGTAACCCTTTCCTAATCAAGTTTAATTAAACACAGCCGGATTCCAAAGAAGGAGTAGAGTCATCTCAAGGAGGATGAGAGGAAATGGACAGGATGTGAGTTAACTATGAATGTCACAGTAAAGGGTTTGAATACTTATGACCATATGATATTTCAGTTTTTCTTTTTTAATAAATTTTCAAATATGTCTACATTTGTTATTTTCTGTCAAGATTAGATGCTGAGTGTACATTCATGATAAATAATGTTATTGATTTTAGCAAATGGCTTCAACCAAACCGAGAGTGAAAAATTGAAAGGGTTCTGAATACTTTCCGTACTCACTGTAAGTGGGAGCCTTGACAGACCTGCCCACCAGGTCACATCTGCATCTATATGTTTAGCAGCAGTTGCCCCACTGTTGCTAACTTGAAAACATTGTTGCTATATTTAGAGACTTTTCAGATAAAAAAAAAATTCTTTATCTGCAAAATTTATAAACGTCGGGTCAGGCTGACTAAAGAGTGGTGATTGGTCAGAAGACTGCAATCGGTGCACCCCCAGTGGACTTCATCACAAATCTTACAACTTCCTGGATGTTAATGTGTTTTTAAAAATAGTTACTTCCAACATCCTGGTACTGCAAAAAAGTGAAAAGTTCTATGTAGGGAGGAATCTCTGAAGATGAAGGAACCTGTTAAGTGTTCGTTTCTCAGTGAATGACTTTGTGTCTTTCACCCACAGCTCTTCAAACAGCACAGCACAGACTTTCACGAGTACGAAGTGAAAAAAGGCCTTTAATGATCTCTGGTGAGCATGTTATGAATGCTGCTGTTTATGACTTTATATCAGTGTGAGGACCTCTGGATGCTGTGAAAGGAACCCTGATGTGTTGTTTCTGTTCTCTTACAGGAAGCGTTTGGATCTGCTCTGTTGGACACATCTGCTTCTGTTCCATGTAGCCCCCCCAACCTGAACTCTGTAAAATACAATGAAATAAGATAAATAAATGTCATATGTGAACTGTGGAGTCCTGTTTAATTTGCATATGCAATTAAGAAGGCTTTGACTGACACTAGGACATTATACCTGTATTCACTGTTATATTTCTATTCATCAACTTTACACTCATTACTGTCCTGTGTTAAAGGCTGCAGTCATGTTCGTGATGATGCATCCTGGGAGCTTTTATCAGAACGAAGAGTTTATCTGACATCATTAATTCATTTCACAGTTATTTGAACTGAGAGTGGAAAGCAAAGGTGCATCAACAAAGTAATGATTCAGTGGGGATGAATTCAAATGCACTGCACACTTTTCAGATTTTGAAAAACACCTGTCACTTGTATTTACAGTTGTGTGACTCTGTGAGTTGGTTGTCACACAAAATTGATCTAAAATGTGGTTTGTGGTTCTTATGGTACAAAACATGAACACCCTGCCAATGTTTGATTTTCCTTGTTGACAGTGATTGTTAACATTTAATGTATGAAAGTGTCATCCAAAATGAAAACAAAATTCAAGTGTTTGCTTTGACTTCATCTACTTCAACGTGAGCTTAAAAGCACAACAAAAAAAATTACATGCTGCACATGCATATCCACATGCTGCTTTTGGGCGTCCTAAAGCAGGTATGGAGGCATCTAGGCTCTATGACTTATGCGCGGTGATTAGTGCCAGTGTGAGGTAACAGAGATTCAGATTCAACAGACAGTGTGGAGGCAGACCATAAAGCAGATTGTAGAAGATCTACTCAGTCTTGTTTTGAAGAATTATGATGTGGAGAGATTTGATGTCATCAACATTCCAAAAACGTGTTTATGTAGAGCTTGAAGGATACAAGGACAGTCAAATTCCTTTTCAGAAGTATATTTCTTCTTTCTTTCCAGTTTCTTTTCTTATATTGTCCAGAGATGGACTGGGTCACGCTTCAGCCAGTGACCACTGTAAAGGGTCACCACCACCCCAGGCAACCATAATGGTCTTAGTGGAAATTCCTCTATCTACTTATATTAGCTTTTTTTTTTTTTACTTTTAATGGCACTCCTCTGGGCCCTCAATTAAATACAGTGCTCCAGGTTCGGAAGCACCCCTCATATATCTCCACTGTCCTGTCATTACTCGCCCGTCATACATTCCTGCTGCAGTTTCTCACCAGTACTCTAGTCACTTGTCTCTACAGCTCACCACAGTGGGCAGGTCTGGTCTCCGCCTCCCTGCACGTTCCTGAGACAACACCACGCCGCGCTTCTCTTCCACTCAGCACTTACTGAAGCTGCAGCGATGTTTTCCTGCAGAGCGGCCTGGCAAAGGTGCGGGCCTGTGGCTCGGAGAGCTGCCTACAGGCTGACCCTGGACGGTGAGTTTACAGAGCAGCTCTGGATGTCTGTCTTCTCTCCACAGTGCGTGTCTGTGATGTAATGTCTGCTTTCTGTCGTAACAGACGTGATAGGACACACTGTCCTCATGCGAATGTCAACACCTGGGTAAAAAGCAATGACTCAGGATGTTACATGACTGTCAGGATGGAATTTAGACTTAAGTTTAATTGTCGCTCTGTAGTTTTTAGAATAATTTGACTCCGTTGTGGAATGTTGACTGAACATTTAAGTGTCTCCCCATGTGACATGACAATATTGGTCATTTGCACTGTTTGTAATTAATACTACAACGTTAGAGCGTGGCCATGTTTCACGGAGCAGCACAAAGTCTGTGTTTTAACAACCTTTCACCAGATGTTCTTGTCGGACTAGCAGCTAGCATGGCCTGTATGGGAACCATAGTGACCTCTGCCGAGCGTCACTGACGGACTGCGCGTGCAGTGCGCAGTCTCTTAAAAAATGACCTTCATGAATGTGTGGGTAAACGTGGAAACATGGTTGCCACTGTCAGTCACGTGGCGTGCGTGTGTGACAGTGGACAAATGTAGAGAGAGAGAGAAAGCTGGCACGAGGTGGAGCAGTGCAGCTCGCGCTGCTAGAGGAAGGAAGGTCAGCGTGTGACGTCAGCTCTGCTTTAAATGCTTCATTATGACTTACTACAACCAGCCAAAAATACCGCCATCAGCGTTTGCGTGTCTACGTGATGTATTTCACGAAGCCCCTCACTCACCCACTCATTGGGTTCAAAACTGCATTTAGGGTGACAGGTCCTTGTAGACATGTCCAATCAAAAGACAGAAAGGATCACACTTTCTGTCATTTTCCACACACTATAACATAGAACTAGACAGAAAATGACAGCACTTAAAAACATGGCAGCTAGAGAAGTTTTATTTTGGAAATATTAACTTGTAAAGCTCTCAAAGTGACCCCTGGGCTTTAATTTTCTCATCTCCTTTCTCTAATGTCCTCTCACTTAAACAGAGGAGGGTGTAACAGGCAAATCCAATGATTTTCTGACCTGCTTCCCCTACAGTGTTTAGAAATGTTCTCCCCACAATAAAAGTCCTCCTACTTTTATAGACCTGAGCTGATTAGAGTGTATAAATAACAGATTTGGGAGGTCATTTGCCAGCATGTAGGATTATCTCTGGATAAGGGAACAGGTTAATACCCTTAACACTGGACAGGACCAGGTTCCTCAGACCTTGGCTTCTACTGCAGCAGCTGGTTAATGATTTGACAGCGTGAGCCCCATAGAACATGGAGATAGTGGAGCGAGCTCTTTATCTTGTCCTCGTTTGTGTACATTTTGCACAATATATACATACTGTGATGTGAAAAAGGTTAACACGAACCTTAACTCCTTCATCCTTATCTTCCTCTGATCCTCTTGGTTAGGTCAGTTTTATTTTGTACTTTGGACACGTTTTATTTTTTTCTACCCAATCCTTTACATATTTAACTCTTTATATGTGTGTTTGGTTATATTTTGGATAATGAAGTAGGGAAAAGAGGGAGAAAGGAAACACTGATATATATACCGTATGGCCAGGAGTGGACGATATGGACTTAGACTTTTATCATGTTGTTTTATGGTACTGTTGTGAAAATAATGAAAATTATGACAAAATAATTATTCATTACTTATTTTTATGTAACTGTATAACTGTTACATAATTGTACAGTTATGTATTGTACAGCAATCATAGCCCAGTGAACATAAATAATAATCCAAAAAAACATAACCAGTTGTAATGTGCTTCTTTAGGCTACCAGTCACATAAAATAGTGTCAATTATATCACTAAACTGCACACAGTATTTGCATTTAATCATATTTTAAAAAGTATTAATTCTCTCATTGGACAAATAGTGGGGACAATAGTAATAGGACAATCCTGACAATACAGGCAGTCTTAGGGGATTTTAAATATCATTTATTGAAAGTGATCATGACCACAATAAATCAACAGTCTTATTATGAAAAAAAATCACAATATCTTGATACATGCTCGCCCCTAATCTGAACCCTACTTTTTAAATAAATGGGTAAAAAAAAAAAAAAGAAACACAACCGGACACAGAACCTGAGATGTGCATTTGTTTCTCTACTGTATGCCAGGTTTTCAGTTTCTCTCTGTGGAAATAACGTTGATACAGTTAGCGTTGATACAGTGACAGTGGGAAATGATCCTTTCTCTTGGTATCAGAGTTAGTTGAGCCCTTTAAATCCGTTTCACATTAACAGAGCTGCAGCTTAGCGCTCGTTCACACATTATTCCTGCCCTGCTGGAGCTCTGCAGAGCCACCAAGTCAGCAAGAGCCCAACTCATGGCTGGGTGGGGTGGGGAGCGAGTGGTGACGCAGCATTTTGGACTCAAAGTGAACCAAACTCAGTGAATTATCTAACGTGTCCATGATTTCCTGTGCAGGTGTTCAGCGGCGGCCCATGTCGTCAGTCCCTGGAGGCTCTGGGCAGAACATCCTGTACACGGTGCTGTGTGGTGGAGCTCTGGTCGGTGCTCTATCATATGTAAGTTATCTGTTTTCCATCAGAGGTTTGTCAGAGAGTTGAGTTAACATCATGAACAGAGATGTGATCTCTAACTGTTTCTCACAGATGTTCTGTTTTTCTTTCTCTAACAGGGATATAACACTGTGATCTCAGATCACGATCGTTTTAATGACCGCATCAGTGAAATCAGAGCCAGACCCAAGACTGAATGGACACCTAAACCCTGGCCGCCTAAAGGCAAGTCCTGACCCCCCCCATCTTCAGCTCCTTCATGAGGAGTTTACTTGCTTTTGGATCCACTTAAAACAATAGTAGGAACATTACAAACAGATTACTTTTGTACCACATAATGTAAGATCTGTATAGAAGTGTGTGTTATGTGTTTCATTCAGTGAGAGAATCAGAATCAGTGTGATCAGGCAATATGCACTTTGAAACGGAGTTCACTCCGTGCAGCCAGGAGACGAGGCTGCAGCATAACTGGGATCTTAAAGTTTAAAGGGGCAGTATCATGTAAAATCAACCTTTTGTGAGATTTACATCATGATATAATGTTATTCCCTCATCAAAAACATACATGGTCCTTCCATGCATGTTTGAGAAATTCTTTAATCTCCATGGCAACCATTAACTGCAAACCTATCGCCACCTTCGAGATGCAGCTCCTGTGTGGAGCTGCAGTCTCCAAGCTTCTGTCTCACAGACACCTCAACTTCCCCATTCAGTTCCTTCAGACTAGCCAGCAGCAGTTAGCAAACTGTTTTCCTATTGAGCTCTAAACTCAGATTGACCTGAGTTTATTATACAAGCAAATTATCAGTGCAACACTGATAAAAACGTTAACGGGTTAATAGAGGAGCCATGTTGAATTTCAGGAAGAGCAGGAGTCTCAACATCACAGCAACGTTTAGACGCAGCTGACTGGGAACGACAACCATCTGTTCAACACAGAGTTACCTTACTAGTTGTGTTTCCTTCAGTGGTTTTTATGGGGATTTTGAAGCATCACATTAAAAAAGTTTGATGGAAATGGCAAATTTTGAAATAACTTCCTCAGTTTTGCAAAAACGTTTTAACCCTTGCTTGAGGTGGTTTTTGTCTTTCTTGAAAAATAATTAATGCTGTAAATGGAAGATGGAAACACATTTGCTGAATAGGCTCTGATGTAGTGAACGCTCCCATCCACTGTGCCTTACCACTGACCTACATGCAGACCTGTGAAGGTATTTGTTAGGGAATCCAGACTGCAGCATTATGGATGCAGGTCTTTCTGCTTTTCACCAGTTCATCTTGTACCATGACAAACCTCCTCCACAGCCTACAGCACCCCTGGTTGGGACTGTTTACATATTCAGCTGACTGACTCTCAGCAGCCCATGTCTGCTGCTGTAGATGGACCAGATTAGGCTGTTGGATCCAAGTGGAAATTCTGCCTGATAGCATCAGTTGTTGTACTGGACAGAAATTAAAGCATGACAGAGATAAATCCATGAAGTATAGAGCAGGACTGAGTTGTGTTAATGTGTCGGCGTATGATGATGCATACGAAACTCTAACTTCCTGTTTGTTTGCAGGCAAAGATGAAGAAGGTGAGTAGTGTCCCTGCCTGAGAACTCGGACACGGCTTGAATGAAACGTGAGCTTGGGTGAAAACATGCTGCAAACACTTTAACCAAACACCTGGTTTAACCAACCTGCTGTCGGCACAAATAATCCCGCTCATCCGTCTGTTCCTCTACAGAAGAGGAAGTCCACACTGAAAGCAGAGCATGAGTCTCCTTTACAACACAGTTATATTTCTAAGTGATGACATAAGTAGGAAACATCATACCTTAGTAGCTTTACTGTAATCTGGATTGTTTGAGCTCAGAATATCTGCTTGAACAGGCAGGATGCCCATATGCCTGCAGATTCCTGCAGCTGCTCTCCGAGTCAGCCCTGTGTCTGCTCTCTGTCTCAGCGAGAGCAAAGATGGCTCTGATGGTAATGAAATGATCTGGATGAGCCTCAACAGGCCTCTACTGCAGAACACCATGCTCAGCTTTTTTGTTACCTGAAGACAGATGGTGTTACAGATACAAAGGTTTAGCCTTCTCTGAGGTCAGACTGGGCTGATATTACTATGCTGGACACACACTTTTAAACCTGTTACTACTGTATCAGTTGTCCCTCACTGTTCCTCTCGAATGTATATTCACTTCAGCGCCTCATAGGAGCTGAAGTGATCAGGATTTTCATGATTAACTACTGAGTTGATCGGGTCAACCTGGAGCAACATTTCTTTCTTTTTTTTTTTTTTGACTGAAGAAACTAAATTGTTTGGTCCTGATTTGAAAATTCTTAAAATTTAGAGATTGTACACAAGTTTTTATCATGACTGTGTGTTTAGTAATAAACCAAATCTCTATCTCAGACAGGTCACTTTTGTTTCGATGAGTGTAGAAAACAGAAAAGGAACCTGATTGTACAGAAATCAGGGGTTAACATGATGTCGGTGTATGTTCCTCACAAACTAAACCAAAAGCCAACCTTCTAACAAACACAGTCTTAATCCAAGCTTTAGTGATGCACTAATACACTCCTCCCCTCCGTTCCACCCACTTCCCTCTGTTTTCTCTGTGTAAGACGGCCAGGTTTTCACTTCCCTGTGTGACATCATCAGTGCTAGCAGGCCTTGTTCATGTTCCACCTGCATTCCCACAGCTAGACTGGTTGAACTTAGATAGAGATGATGTGTGAATGTAGCTCTTTAAAAACCAGAATTTCCTCCTCCAAACTCTCTAACACTTTGTGTCTCTACTCTTTCAGCATAATGCTTAAAGCTAAGGTCCTCTGTGGCCGCTTGGATATTCGTCCTAGAACTGGATGTGAAACCCCTTCTCCTCTTCCTCCTCCTCCTCCTCCTCCTCCTTTCCTCCTCTCCCATAGAGAACTTCGGAACAGTCTCTAATGGATCTGACTGAGGGACTTTGAGAGATTTTTCTGGACTGTGCTATTGTTAACCTCTGTGGTTGTGGGACTCTAGACCATTATTGTACCAAATGCTGTTGAAGGCCATTCAGACAAACACACTGCATGCACTGCTGTAGGGTTCAGTGTTCCTGTTCCCCAGAGCTCTGCCTGTTTCATTTATGACTTCTATTAAAATGACTACAGAGAACAATGAGCCAACAGACTGAAATGTTCAAGCCTTTCCTTTGTTGGTCAACAAACCCTCAGCTGTTCTCACACACTGTCCTCACTGAAGGAGTAAGCCTGCTGTGCTTTGTGATTTAATGTGAAGCAATGGAAGGATTCCTCAGTTACAGATTAAAGACCCACAACCTACCTGGCCTGTCTCAGTGTCTGTGTGTGTCACTGTCAGACGTGCTTTCACAGTTCCAGATAACCCTAACTTGTTAATTTGATGGTAAGAACCAACTTTCCACTTGACCCTTTCTACCCTGCACTTAACCCCACTCCCTGCCTGCTCCTCTTTCTTTACCCCTCCCCTCCCTCTGCCTGGGTTGTCCTCCTTCCTGTCTTTGAGTTTGCATGCAGTTTGTTCTGTGCATGTCTTTATCTACTTACCTTAGTAATTTTTGGAGATGAGGCAGGTCTTTAAATGTCATCAATAAATAATATTTCAAGAGCAGGGGAAGGTAAACCCTACAACTCTGTAACATTATTGACACTGATCTCTTCATTTTGGCACCTCTTAGTGGGTGGGATTGCCCTCAAAGCTGAAGTGTTAGACTCCTGTGGTGTGTTCCCAGTACTTGGTGGTCAGTACTCAGCCAAGGAAGGAATACTAGTGAACTGGTGACAGGATGATAGGAGCAGACCTATGACTGTGGCTTCATCATCAGAGTAATGCATACTATTGCAAAGCAGAGATGGTTCTGGCCAAGTTTAAAGTGTTGACTTGCCCTATATATGCTGACAGGTCCTAATCCAGTTGAGAAACCATGGATAAACATGCTTTCTTCATGGTTTGCCTCATCTTGCAACTTGCAGGATCTAAAATAGCCTTACAAAAGGAATTTCTCCATTGTCAAGTCTCACTCTATCCGATTAATGTCTGGTTTGGTTCTACCCCGGTTTAATGTGCCTTCACTATGGTCTGATCCCTACTATTGTGGGCGTCAGTGTGGACAGGTATACTGTGGTCGACTCTTCCATGATGTGGTTTGTGCCATAAGTGGACGCGTGTGCTGCTGCACCGCTCAAGATTAAACTCATAACTGTGCTCCTCCAGACTGAGCAGCTCTCTGGCATCAGTCTGCATGTCTGCCACTCCACTGCGGAGTTTCAATGTTGTTTGATTGAGATGTTGTAAATCATGGTCCACTCAGGGAATGCTGTCAATCAGATTGCTTGCTCGTAATACTTGGTTTTGAGCTGCTTGGACTATATGAAAAATGGGGGAAGAGTCGTGCAGGATCTGGTGTTAGAGGTGAATCTGACTGGGGCAGAGCTGGTTAAAGTCAATCCAGTGGAGAACTGCCTATAATGGTACCAGAAGTTACAGAAGGGGAGCGAATGCCTCAACATGTCTGGGCTAATAAGGTTGCAAAAGAGGGACCAACAGACCTTTAGGCAGGTTGTCATGATGTTATTCCTGAACATTGTAGATCCATCAAACTGGGTTTTATCGTTCAGACACCCCTGAGGTGTCAAGGTTTCCACCCTGTGAAAAACTTCCCCTTTTGTTTCCACAACAAGCCAGAGCTGCAGAAGCAAGGACTCTTTAGATCGTTGAAGGTCTGTTGTGGGATCATTTAGGAGCACAACCAGTACAGCCCAGTGTAGCCTCCCTACACCTATCAGTGAACCTTGATTGTTCACAATTTTGTTGCCAGTTCACTAGTTCCTGTAACTTCAACAACATTTAGTTGTTCACAGATGTGTAGACTCTGTCTACTCATGTTTTGGGCCTGGTGAAAGTTGCTGAGATTCTTCATTGTGTTCCTACTTCCTTCAGTCCCCGGATCTCAGGATTTGCTACCCTGCAAGATTGGGATACATCCCTGCTCCAACACACCTGAATCAGATTAATGGCTCTTTATCAGGCTTTTGCCAAAGTTGATGACGTACTGAAGAGGACATTCAATCATCTGATTCAGGTGTGTTGGAGCAGGGTTCCTTCTATAAGCTACAGTAAATCTTAACGACTAATGTTGTCCTGCACAGTCATATCAAAGATTTGCTTGTTGCATTATAAATCCCATTAACTTCCGGGTCCTATTGCAATGATCTTTTTTTTTTTTTCTTCACCTGTCAGAAATCATAATCTCTGATCTGTGTAAATTTTAAGAATGTGTTAAAAAGGAAAAATGGCTTAATACTGACAATATGGGCAAATTAGAATGAAGGATGTGTTGGGATACATTAATAAAAAGCTAAGCACATTTTGATTGCTAGTAATTTGGTTGGACAGTCAAACATGGGTGAAAGATGTAATATTTTTAACCTTCATCAATTATTTTTGTTTATTGCAGGAAAGGCTTTCGTTTTATTAACTTAAGTGTAGATTGAAGCAGTGGTTGTGTCACCTCTGCAGGCTGTTAAACACCAAGAGCAAGTGGAAAACATGCTAGATTTCATGACTACTGGCATGAATTGAATCATCATTAATCAGTGATAATGCACCAATGTGGATATGTTTAATATATTCAGTATCAAGATCTGTATTAGGCATGGACAACATTGTGACTCTAGAGGGCGCTGTTAAAAATTTGGACTGAAATATAAACTATAAATAATTATACCTGAACAATGACAAGTGATTTTTCACAAATTGCCCTCCTGTCCCTAACTTTAAGAGTTTGAACCTGAAATCAAACGATGTAGTAAACAAAATTCAGCAACAAGGCAGCTGATGAAATGCATAATACTTAATTGTGTTGCTCTACAAAGAGCAAAATCATAACATTGCGTAATGTTCTTTACAGTAACCTATTATATACATTAAGCAGTAATATACAGGGGTCTAAAGATCTAGATATAATACATTTCTTAGACTGAAACCAGAATGATCAACAGCAAACTCAGTTTGGTCCGAATTGATACAAAGCAATGACTTCAACCTAATCTTACAGAAAGATTCAGATCCAATCCTTTATATTCTGATCGAATTCATTAATCTGAAAGATTCTTTGTGTATGTAACATTAGGAGAGTTCCTCTAGTAAGCTGGTGTGTGTATTTCTGTGCGTTGCAGATGGAGAGACTGACGCTGGGGAAGAGGAAGCTGCTGCTGCTGCTACTGCTGCTGATGAGGCAGAAACCATAGTGGAGGAAGCAGCTGAGGTGGTTTCAGAGGCCGCCGAGGTTGTTTCAGAGGCCGCCGAGGCAGTCGCCCAGGTGGCACAGGAAGTGGAGGCAGCTGCAGAGGAAGTAGCCAAAGTGGCTGAGGCAGTGGAAGAGGCTGCCCAGGCTGTGGCCGAACCTGCCACTGTCGGCGCAGAGGAGACGCAAAGCGATGGTACGAGCTCTTAATCTGAGGAAACCTGATGCCGTACACATTAACTGCAGGGAGACATACACACCACCACACACACCTGATTATTTCTGGATTACTGCAAAGACCCCTTTGACATCAGTAGTCGTCTAACATCACAGGGAGCAATAAGACCTGTCCCAGTCTGTAGAACCTCTAAAGGCTAGCTGCTTCTCCCCAGGTGTCTGGCCTCACCTCTTACTGCACATTCTCTCTTGTTGTCCTGAAAGTGTATATTTGCTTTTTTATTTATTGGAGCGAGTTTGATCAGGCAGAGGCTGCTGAAAGTAACTTGAAATCTGTGGGGTGTGTCGTGTAGATGGTTGTGTGTCTGATTTTTGTTCAGGTTCTTACCTGGCCTTGCACCATCAGAAACTACGAACTGAAGTATATCTGCACCTCCCCATGTGGCTGTGAGCTCTCAAGCAATGCTCATTTGCAGTTATGGGTGAAATAAATGTGATCACTCAACAAGTATAAACCTTATTCATTCACGTTAACCCTCATCAGGTATATGAGCCCAAAGTTCAAACAGTATAAACCAGCAACAAAATGTTAAGCCAGAGTGGACACTGTAATATTAATGGTACCATTTTGTTCTAAAACCTTTAATGCTATTTTCTGATTTGACCAAACTCTGTTTTTCTTTGCTTTAAGCATCTGTAATGTTGCCCTGCTGTATCACACAGAGTACATGCATGTATGTTTATCTCCTACTGTGATACACGTGTGTGTGTCTAAATGCAAAGCTATGTTCCAACTCTGTAATAACTGTCATGTCAGATTGTCTAGAGAAATGTTAGTGTCAGAAATGCTGTGAATCATTAATTTTAATAGTTTACAAACCAATTCAAATCATATGTGATCATATTTTTATTTTGCTTATAACTGGACAATGAGCACTGTGAACAGCTATTTCATGAGGTCCTACAATAAAGCTTCTTGTTAAACTAAAATATTTACTGCCGTCTTTGATTTGTCTGATATGTTTCTAATCTACATTTATGCTGGCACTGTCCAGTATTTACACTTAAGACCAAATGTTTGCATACATTGCCTGATGTTTGTCTTTGAACCTGAACCCATTTGATTGAACCCATATCTAATTTTTGCTAAACGAATCCCCTTTTTCACAGTTAACACTAAAACTACATGTATGTAACAAGAAAGCACATGCAATACTAAGCAACCTCGCCACCCCATTGGTCAACTTAGCAGCTCACTCCCACTCACCGTATTGTTGACGGATTTAGGTGGCAAACAGTGTTACTTTCTGCCCAGTCTCCTTTTATACACAGTCTTTTGTTGGCTAAACTCTCTCATCCACTTCATAATCATGAGTCATTGGAAGACTTTAGCAGATGATCTGTAAACTGCATTATCACCTCAACTTGTGTGCTAATTGTGGAGAAAATACAACTTGAGTAGTTGTGATGTTTAGATGGTTGGATTTTGTGTTGCAGTGCCACTAGCAGCTGCCTCTGCACTAGAGTTACTGAAGAAAGCCGAAGGAAAAGATGACTTGGCATCCAACGATCAAGAACCCCTACCACCAGAAGTGGAAACACCTGTTGAAAAAGTGATTCCTGCTGTTGCAGAGGTCTTGACATCAGATGGAGATACTTCAGTCAAAGCTGTAGCAGTTAGTGAGGAGACTGTTACACCAGAGGAAGATGGAAAAGTTTCTGGAACTGTAGAAGTAGCACCAGCCATGGAGTCTCCTACACTAGTAGAGGTAGTGTCAATAGAAGAATCAGCAGCCTTTGCAGAAGTTGCACCAGTTGCTGAGGTGCTCCCTACATCAGGAGAGGTTGTGCCGGTTGGAGAGGAGTCTCCTGCACCAGCAGAGGTTGCACCAGTTGTTGAGCACGTCCCTGCACCCATAGAGGTTTCAGCAGATGTGGAGGAGGCCCCTGGAGCTATAGAAGTTGCATCAATTGTCGTTGAGGCTCCTACACTTGTAGAGGTTGCTCCAGTTGTTGAAGAGACTTCAACACCAGCAGAGGTTGCTGCAATTGTTGAGGATCCTCTTGTACCCGGAGAAGTTGCACCAGTTGTCAAGGAGGCCCCGGCACCCATAGAGATTACAGCAGTTGTCGTGGAAACCCCTGTACCCATAGAGGTTGAGGTAGTTGCCATGGAGGCCTATGCACCCATAGAGACTGCAACAGTTGTCGAGAAGACTTTGATACCAGCAGAGGTTACACAAGTTATTGAGGATATACTTGTACCTGTAGAGGTTGTGCCAGTTGTTGAGGAGACTTCAAAACTAACAGAGTTTGAGGCAGTTGTCGAGGAGGCCCCTGTAGCCATAGAAGTTGCACCAGTTGTCGATGAGGGCCCAGTACTCGTAGAGGTTGTGCCAGTTGTTGAGGAGACTTTGACATCAGCAGAGGTTGCACCAGTTGTCGAGGAGGCTCCTGTACCCACAGAGGTTGTGGCAGTTGTCGAGGAGGCCCCTGCACCCCCAGTGGTTGCTCCTGTCGTGCAGGAGACTCCAGCACTACTAGATTCTAGCAAAGAATACATTGTTGTTGTCCTGGAAGGAACACCCAAAGAAGAGAAGAGACCCAAGGTCCTAGGCGTTGGTCCTATGATCGGTAGAATCATACCAGCTCCAGAAGATGACAGTACCCCTGCCTCTGAGGTAACAGTTTGTTTTTAAAATTTTAAGTAGCTTTAAGCCATTTACTAGTATTATAACTAGTAAATGGCGATGCATTACTCCTTTGGCAAGAGATTAAAATTTTAAAAAATTTTTATAACCTCCTCTAATCAGTGGTCAGTGGCAGGTCCGATACTGGAAAGTCTGATTCCATACTCCTTTTCATCAAATACATCAGCCAAGAACTCTAGTTTCATTGGTGTTTAAGAAAAAACAGTTTTCTTTGGTGCACTTATAAGATAAACAGATGAAGAGAGGCTTAAATTTAGGGAGATTAACTTTTATATATAAATGCTATATATAAAAGTTACTGTACCTACCAATGAACCTGCTAGTCAACCAAAATGATAAAATTACCTGAAATGAATATCGGCTTCTAAAACCCCACTGTGCATCGCCACAAGAAAACATTTAATGATTTACTTTTAAGTGGTACTTAAATTATAAAAAGGATTACTACATTTTTTTCCTTTTAGTGTGGTCTGGAAAAGAATTAACATAGCTCTTTAAATTTTGCTGTTCAGGGTAGGCGACGTCTTCTTAGGATTCAAATGGAGTAGTATCCAACAAAGGTATTGCGCCTTTAATTATTTGGATTATTTTAGATTAGGTTATGAACACTATGTGCTTCCAAGTAAAATGTAGATTCCTTCTGTATGTGTGTACTTTCCACTCTAGGGATGTAGACTTAGAGGAAGGTTTTGGAGTTTTCATCATCTGTACAACACTAACATGTTGCTTTTATTTGTTGCAGTAAAACACTCCTAAATGATGATTTTCAGTCCTCCACTAGAAGACAAAGGATGTGCCTTTCTCCTATACTTCATCCTTCAGCTCTCAAATGCAAAGGGAGTGACTGGTTACACATTACTGACATGGTACAGTGTTTAGATCACCAGCTGCTATATTGAGCCCACATAGCCCATTGCTATGAAACATCACATGTATAACAGTTACATTGTAGCCAGATTGTTATTGGCATATGGTTTTTGTTGTGTTGTTAGGAACATTTCCTGTCTCCTCTGTGAACTACAATCTGTTTATAGCTTTTGACTAAACTGAGCCTTTCAAACATCCCAAAGCTTTTACTGTTACACATTAAAGCTTTAAAAACCACTCCAGTGGAATATGTTGACATTGTGCATCTCCAAACACTGCCCCGCCGCCACAGTATTAGCTCTCAAAGTGAGGAGCATTCACATCCACCAGCACTGCGTTATAGAAACCAGCCTCAGGTTTTTTTTCTCTGCTACTTCTGGTTCCAGGTGGAACCACTCTGACTTTTCTTGATCTTTATGAACAAACATGTGAATCCATAAATATGACCTTCTACCTCACTGTTTTCCCTCATGTTCATAATTTTAAAACAACCCCTTAGAGCTCTGTGCAATCCAATCAGTGTTAGGTTTCTTGCTCTGCAACATAGCACCTAAACCATTACCTTCACAATGGTCCCATTAAATTGTAATGGAGTCATTTTTAAAAATCAGCACCAGGTACCTGATGATATAGCCACAGATTAAGATTGAAAAAGGAAACTAGGAAGGGAACTGTAACATAGTATCATCTCTATTTTACACATACTGGAATCATCATTGAATCACTGAGTTAAATGGGGAAATACAGCAGCATCCTGTTCTTTCACTCTTTGTGTTTGTATCCTGTCTTGTTTTTCTATTTTTCTAGAGTTAACTCTGTATTTAAGTGGAGCTTAAAGGCTTCCAGCCTTCCAGTTTGTCACAAACAGGTGACAAACTGTATGTTAAGGGATTGTGATTTTAATGTGTCAGTGTGTTTCATTAAGTCTGAAGGAAGGTCTCCAGTGTGAAAAGCCTGGACAACTCTGTGGTTTTATCTTCCTTCAGATTTTTCTTCCTCTTTGTGAATTTCTTTCTTTCATAGGGCAGCAGGGATCACTGAAACTGAACTGATAGAATAGATGTTTTTAAATGGGATATTACACACTGTCCTCTATGCTTTCAGTTGGATTTCTCTATTAGACTCTAAATGGTTGCCATTAAATAGCAGATACTGTGGAAAATGTACTCTTGTTTTGCAAAATAAAGAATTTGAAAACAGAATTTTATTTATTGCATTGATTAATATTTTTTAAGTGTGAACAATTAAATATATCTGCGACTCAAATATATTGCATCCCAGTATTTTTCTACCACACTTCAGGGTGGTGGGTTTACACAAAAAAGTAGCTTTTATTTTTTTTATTATGTTTGAACATATATCAGAAAACAAAGCAAAATGCCTTCTGCCTAATTGTTTTAATTATTATTTTTCTTGAATCCGTTGTGTGAATGTGTGGGATGGGATCTGGCACCAAAGACGGTGCAAGCTGAGGCCTCCCTGTATTGCAGATTTTTGCCCATCCAGTGGCATAGGCACCGGCTGAAACTGAGCCCTGAGCATCGATTTGTAGACCAAATCAACGCTCCAGTCCCATTTCTGCGTCAAAGCAGAGTTCGTTTTCCTGATTAAGAAGGCCACAGCCATTTTGTTATACACTCTACATGGTTTTCAACAAAGCTTAATTAGGTGACATGTCAGTAAACTCCACATGGATGATGAGACCAAATATTTGCGAAACCATCACACCGCCTCTGCTGGCTTACTTTGTTCCCATAGTTCGTTGTGGGGGCCATGCCTTCTACAAATAGTGACACACACACACACACACACACTTGGCCATCCATGTGAGGTAAGAAAATTTGCATAAAATTGGTCCAGCTACTTCCAATTCTCTAAGGTCCAGGTAAATGTTCACATGCCCATTGTTGGCAGTGGAAAGGGGTCAGAATGAATTCCTTGACTGTTCTGTGGCTCTACACTGATGCCCTGTGTATTCTATATTCTATCAGAACCAACATGAAGTTCTTAAGAATTTGAGCTACAGTAGCTTATCTGTTGGATTGGACCACAGGTTGTACCCTTGGTGACTAACCATGTTCAGCTTCAGTTTGGCATTTTATCTTTGTGTAGAATGATTGGTGCTCCAAAGCACCCAACTCAAAACCCTCGCTCTGCTTAATGAAAGGATGCCTGACATTAAAGTTGAAACCCTCTCTCAGATTTTCTCTAGATCTCTGTCTGCCTAGATAAATCTCCAAATCTCCCCAATTTGGGGGATAAGTCTCCCAAATTTGTTTGGGATAAATCCCCACTCTACAAGGGATCCAGACACTTGTAGAGTCCTGATCACTCTACAAGTGCTAACAAGGTCAGTACGACAGGTTCAGATAGTCAGGATGTTCTGGGTGATACAGCTGTTTGGTTAGGATGTTCTAATGAGAACCCATGATCAGGGAGAACTTGTAATCTCTGCAGGAAGACCCAGTTTGAGATTCAAGCCCTTGACCTTGTTAATGCAAAGCAGTACTTTTCAGTGGTGCCTTTCCCCAGTGATAGCTAATAGATACAGAGTCTTGAAACTTGTCATCAATGCTTTGTGGTTTACTTCTAAAGACTGATGCTCTTGTTAAAGTCTGTGTTTACTTGCTCTAAAACACTGGAAGACCTTCTAGGATCTCTTCAGGACCTGTTTGAAGTCTCTTGAAATATTCAAATGGAAATGAAATTACTCGCTGATAGAAGCCTACGGAAGTAGTAGCAATGAGGTGTGAACATCTTCTGTCCCTTTTAACTTTGACAAAACAAGGGGACTGGTTTGGGACAGGCTCACACAACATTGGATCTTAATCATCAGAAAGGTGAAGAATGATGGATACCTTGGAGCTTTTTCCCACAGTCCAAACCATAACTGTTAGGTTGATTGAATACTCTAAATCAGGCGTGTCAAACTCATTTTCAGTTTGGGCCACATCAAAGATCTGAATGTTTTTAAAGGGCCGGTTGTGCCAGAATATATTGGTAAAACCCATTAAACTGTTAAAATATCAATAAATAGCTGTTCCTCCAGGATTTTGTGATTGTTTTAGTGGTTTTTTGCAATCAAGATTGCACATTTTGTGGTTCCATTTAAAAAATTTTTTTTTTTAATGTATGGTGTTAAATGTGTCTTTTTATTACTTGCCACCATATCAATTATAGACTATAACTTCCCTTCAAGTAAGGCTGAGGCAGCTTAAAATCAATATTTTTTTAACAATTTTGAGAACATTTGCAGTAAAATAAGAAAAAAAAAGTGAGATTTGTTGAATTTGTGTGAATTTTGCAGATTTGTGAAAAACTGGAAGGATTTATTGATGTAGTTTGGAGTTTAGAGGGCCACATAAAAAGCTGTGGCGGGCCAGATGTGGCCCCCGGGCCTTGAGTTTGACAAATGTGCTCTAAATTACTCTTGGGTATGATTGTTTGTGTGTGTGTGTTATTGTTGTTTGTGTGATGGTATGACTACTTGTCCCAGAGTGCCAATGAAAAGAGACTAAAATTTGTCCCTTTTTTGTTCCTCATAACTCTCACTGCAGTGACTACAGTTGGGGATTTCTTTAATGATTTTCGCAATCAAATTGATCATCATTTACTTTCGAAAAAGCTTCCTATAAATCTCTTAGATTTGCCATAAGTTAACGCGTTCTTCTTCACACTCCACTAGATGGCGCTTGAGCTGCTGCCCAGATCGGGAGCGTTTGTTTCTGCGTCCGTTCGTCTGACGTCAAGGCGGTCTGTGCTTTGACCAGTTGGATCATTTGTAGCAAAGAGAGGCGGCACACCGGAAAGCTAACGGGTAGCAGAACTCCATCGGAAATAGAAGCCTGAGTTTGAAATCTGTGTGGCATATCGACCTGTACATTCAATCTCCAGAACATTAATAGGTGCCAGCGTAGGGACTTCCGCGGCAACGAGGCTTTGGAAACACCTGCAGAAGCGAGCGAAAGGAACGTTTTGGTCCCGTCAAGTGGGCTAACAGAAGCTAACTTGGGCCCTAGCTGCTGCTAGCAGTGGAGCTCACTTCCCGCAAGCAAAAGCAAAACAAGGTAAGAGAAGAAAACCCACAACACGGGCACATCACTCAGAAAGTTCACGGTTCCCGCTATTTTTGATGTATTTGCTGGAATAGCCTCAAAGTTTTATGTCTCAAAACGAGTAGCAGTGTTTTAGCAACTAACCAGTTGCTAGCTCTCTGGAGCTGAATAAAAATAACCACAGCAAGGCTCTTTATGTGCCTTAGTGTTGTGTTTTACTGCAGAAATGAATGTTGACTTGCTTTTAAAAGTTGAATACTCTTTTCTGAACAGCAGTGAGTAAACAGACCTGGTATCTAAGCCCATAGAGGAGCTAACTGTAGCCACGGAGACTGCAGCGACAGACGGGCAGCACTGAGCTCAGATCCCGCTCAGAAAGTAAACACTAGCTGCAGATGGAGAACTAACTAGAGTTCCTCACCCATCAGCGTCTTCTGGTTTGATGGACTTCAAAGTTTAATAAGTCAGTTTTAATTTTGCATAGCTTGTGTTGACAGGCAGGCTGCCAGCTAACATGATGTTTTGCTGTTTCCTCGGAGCTGCAGAATCGCTGTTTGTTTACAGTAAAGCTGTGAGGACACCGAGGCTCAGCTAGTAATGGATTCGTGCAAACTCAACATTAAATGGTGATTTTGTGCTTAACGTTAACTTGAAGCTACAACCAGGGCAAACGACCACATGCTTGCTTTGGGACCGTTTGGAGTCCGTTCATGCAGGACGTCCAGCAGTAGCGGATGATTATCATGTTCATGATAGTGATCAGGTACAGCAGGGAGGCTGAGCTGGTGTGTTCAGAAGAACCCAAACACAGACTGTCTTCTAAGATCTGTCTGTAGCTGTCGGAGTGACAGAAAGCTGTGATACCAGGAGTGCTGTTGACCTGATCTTAAAGTGTGATGACTGGACGTTAATCTTCTTCTTACCTCTAGATCAGTTCTCACTCTGCTCCCTGTGTGCTTGTAGTGCAATGAGTTGATGCTGATGAAGCTTAGGATGTACTTTCTGTTAGGACTGAAACAATTTGTTAGGTTAATCAGATAGATTGATTATTGAGTTGACTAATTTAGTAATCAATTAGCTGTTATTTTGAGTATAAATATTGTAAAAAGGCCACTTGGAAGACTGAAACTGTACAAAAAAAATCTATTGATTTTGCATTTAGATAAAAACATTCGTTATAAATCTGTTCTACCCGGAACTCCTCTAGTGATAGTTTTACCTTCACCTGCCTCAAATTCTGTAAAAAAATAAATAAAACAAAACTCTGCCCCCCTTCAAATTAAGCACATCTTCCAATCCGGTTATTAATTGCTTGATCAGTAGGTCAGCAATAGCCTTTTAAAAATGTCTTAAGTGCCAGGAAAAGCTGTTGGCGAGCGTATCTTCTCCTTTCATGCTCGTTTTCAGAGGAACAACCTTTCTCTAAACACCAGGCAGGCTGGGTCTCTGGATGGTTTTAAAGTTAAAGAGCCACTTGTTTGTGCTTTAAACTCTGTTTCCTTGTTTTATTGCCTTCTTAGTGCTTTATCTGTTTTTAATCTGCGCTGATTTATTTAGTCTTTTATTTCCTTGCAACCCTTAGCTGCTTTGAATGAAAGTGCTTTATAAATAAGGTTATTATTATTATTACACTGTATTGAGGTATTTTTTAGCTGCAGATGCATTCTTTACTACAAATGATCAAGCGTTCACTAAAGGAGTGCTGTTAGTACATTTTAAAAAAATAAAATGTTTTTCTTGCTTAATAGAATTGAAGTTTTTTGCTCTTTTATGTATTTTTTAAAATTCATTTAACCATCTCAAGTGGTTAAATAAAAAATCTGTAGAAATATTTTTAGACTAGTGGATTACTAAAATAATAGTTAGTTGTTGGCAGTCCTACTTTCTTGACATTATTGATTTAAAATGAGAGTTGTTGTTGATGAAATGGCTGTTGTTGTTGTAGCAGTAGTTTGCTTTGACCGTAACCTTACTGTCTCACATCAGCCCCAGGCTTTCCCTTGACATTGATCTTGTTCAAGCACATTCAGAACACAAACAGCACACTTCCCTCAGCTTGAGTTGACCTCCTGACCTCTGGCATGCTCTTCTCTCTCTTTAACAGGAATGAGTGATGAACTCTGTGGTGGTGTCAGATGGAGGAGGAAACATAGTGGAGTACGTCACTGTGGTTGAAGAGTCACAGCAGGTAAACCTTTTCTAGAATTTGTCATCTACAAATTAAAACAAGATCAATAATTGTTTTATTGCTTTTTTCTTTTCTCTCGTTCTACCAAAAACTGGATGATAAAAGTCTCCAGTCTGGTTCTTTGGTGTCAACTAGCCCTTTTATAGAAAGACTTCATAATTGATTCTATTTGTGGTTTTGTTTATTTATTTTGAATATTTAAAATGTCTTCGCCTTGGTAATGCATCTTGAGTGTGGTGGAACTCTGGGAATCAGTAATAATTAAAATAGTCTGAGAACATAGAAGTTGTTTTTTCATACAGTGGGTTGGTTTTCCCTGCATAGAGCTCCAAATCCTCAGCGCAGATCAGTCTTTCTTCAGTGAGCCACTACGGCAAGCCGAGGGGATCAGAGCTGCTTTCAGCTGCTGACTCTCACTCAGACACATGTGCTCAGTGTGCATATAAAGCAGATACATTCAATACATTATAATATCACTGAAAAGTTATTTCAGGAACTTTATCACATACGAAACACATTATGTAGATTAAGGAAACACAGATGGATGTTTGAAAGTTTTTAGGTCTGTTAATTATAATGAGTTTCTGCTAATAGTTAATGAAAACATGACATTTTAAATTAGAATATTATAGCAGACCAATAAAACAACCTGGTTTTAAGAACAGAAATTTGGCCTTAATTAACATTATGTTTAATACTTGCTTATTCTGACAAATGAGACCCATCAGAACGTGTATTCTGTATATTTTGAAGATGGTTGTGTATTCAGCTAGATGACAGAGCAGTCTAACATGTCTCTGTTATGTCCAACCACTGCATCAATATGGAATTATTAATGTCCATATCCAGTCATCAGAAATCAGTCACCTCTGGTTTTCCATGAAATTTGAATATTTTTGTAACTAATGCTTTACTTTTCTGTTGCTTATTTCTCAGTTTCATGAAAACTGTCAAGAGTATGAATAATTTTAGTTAATATAATTTATGCTTGAAGCTATTTATTCTGGAGCAGAAATCTCATTTTTAGTTGGAAGTGTATTATGTTTCTGATTGTTGTTTAACACAAAGTGATGAAAAGAGCAGCTTCTCATTTTAATCAAACACGTCTGAAGTGACCCATCCTGTCGTTATGGAGAAAATCTTGACATGGTTAGATAATAAATAGAAGGTTTAATAGTAAAAGTCAGAGTATTTTCACAGTGCAAAGGGACTAACAAGCTGTAACGCTGCAAGGAAACAGCAGAAAGGCTTCAGTTTGCTAAGAAACGCACTGATTGGTACTCTGGAGCTCTGTAGGAAGGTCATGGCTCTTTGCACGTACGGCACCGACGTCACATCCGCATGAGCGAAAAGCGTTTTTCTTGCTTCCGCTTTGAGTAACAATGACAGCTAGAAAAGACAAAGTCGTATTTCAGAAGCAAATAAATCAATACTATGAACATTGTTGTCTTCCAAATATAATGGGATTTTAAGTTTTCATGGATTTCCAAATGATCCTGAATTAAGAAGACGGTGGCTTATAAATATTTGTCGCTATCACTTAAATCTAACGCCGCACAGCAAAGTTTTCAGCCTTTACTTCACTCCAGATCAGCTTCTTCAGCCTAAAATTACCGGGGGGAGACGGATGGTAAATAAAGGAGCCGTTCCTGTGTTATTTCCATGGAAACACTTCTGTATTCAGCCTGAAAGAGCGAGTTTATGGGAACGAGTGAGCAGACCAGAGCCAGACAGCCGAGCAACTGATCCACCTGTACACACTGCTGTAAACACCGTCCTATCTGAGCTCTTTACAAGAAGCATAAAAAAGCAACAAAATAAAAAATAACAGGCAGACCTTAAGGAACAAGGCCATATGTTTCCAAAAACAACAACTTTGAACCTGAACAATCAGCTGAACTAGAACTCTGACACCAGAGCTGCTCTACTGTTAAGCTATGGGTTTGTTGTGTTTCCTCTAGCTTCAGAAGCAAAAAGCCGGAACTGTAATCTCCACCATTACTTGGTCTCTGACACTAACGACAATGAACACACATAATATACTTGAAAATAAATACAAAATAAGGTAAAAAAATGTCCATTGGAATGGATTAACATGTTTAGATACTTAAATAGCACATTTTTATAAGAGAAATGTCAAAGAATATTGCCTGCTAGCATAAGCTAAAGTTAATGTTAGTCATAAAGTAAAACTCACCTTCGTATCTGTGGATGTATAACGAGGCGTACATCTTAAAACCTTTCTCCAGCTTACTTGTTGGGACTTTGGCTTGATGTACATCATTAATTGTTACCTTGGCCAAGCCCTGCAAGCACCTGGGGTAAAATGCCATTTTCAATAGACTGGAAATGACCGAGCCACTTTTCCCCGAACGCGGAAGCTGACATGCAAAGAGTCCCTTCCAGAGAGAAGAGAGGCAGATGAAGGGAAGCCTGTGGTGGCAGCATTATCATGTGGGGCTGCTGCAGCTGGTCAGGGTCTTTATCATGTTCTGGGTTAGAATCAGCTCAGTGGTTTGACCCCCATCATCACCACTTAACGGTGGTGAAAAGCTGGGCAGGGTGGACTGCTCTGTGGGGCCGAGCATCCACTGAGATGTTTATGTTGAGACTTTTTCACTCTGTCACAGAGGAAGGAAATGCTGATCCCAGATTAGCGCCACAGCTCCACAATCTATCGCCTGCATCTGAAACACCGCCGGACGGCAGGAAGTCAGGACTTCATGCCAGAGGACATCATAACTCTGGAAACTCTCATCGCTCTCTTCTTTGTCTAATGTGTGTCGACCTGGTGCAGCAGGCTGCTGAGGAGGATGAGGAGGTGGTGCAGCAGGATGGAGAGGCTGTGATCATGGTGGAAGAGGAGGAGGAGGAGGAGGGGGTGGTGCTGCAAGAAGAGGAGGGATCTCCAGCCGTCATTGTGGAGGAGGTGCCCAGCGCCCAGGTGGAGGAGTGCTACTCGGCCCAGGTCCTGGTGTACGACGACGGGACGTACCTGATGCAGGACGTGGCAGAGGAGCAGGAGGTGGTGACTGAGGCGGCCGAGTCCGGTGAGTCCTCCACTCTCTGACTGCTGGTCTAGGCTGCCCTCTGCTGGCAGGAAGCAGGTGATGCCATTCAGACCCACTTACAGGAAACGGGAAGGGAGGAGCAGACTGCTTCTGCAGACCTCAGACCAGGAAGTAAACATTTCAAAATAGTGGCTGGCATCGCTGCAGCTTCTGAATTCAGCTGGTTTCACAGCAAATAGGTCAGGAAACGGGTTCTGGATGGCCCGGGTCTGACCTGAGCGCCTCTGCTCAGTGAGCCAGGGGTTGTTGCTTTGACCACCTCTTATTTGCTCTGTTTGCAGTGGAGATGTCAGGCCACGACATGGTGTGCTTTGACAAAACCTTTGAGGCAGCTGAAGCTCTGCTGCACATGGAATCACCTGGAGGCCTTCACAATGACCGCAGCACAGGTAAAAACTGCCAGCTCTCTGACTGAATATTCTCCTATAGGATAGATTTCACGAAAAATAGCACCAATGTTGAATCAGAGGCTGTTTTAACTGAATTGTTCCAAACAGAAATAATATAGCATTTTGTTGTTTGTCTTACGTTGCTTGAATAATCAGAGTTGAGAGCTAGTCATAGTGTAAAGTGTGTGGTGTGCAGCAGGTAAATCATGTAAATGTGTCTTATGTGTTCAGCAGAAGATGTGATGATGGAGACTGTGGTGGAGGTTTCTACTGAATGTGGGCCCATCGAGGAGGACTCCTTCCCCATCCCTCCTGACTGTGAGCCTGCAGCCAAGAAGAAGAGAGGAGGTCAGTGTGTGAATGTTCTGGATATTTAGCTCCAGGAAATCAGTTGTTTTACAGTCGCATCATGTTTTTAAATCCTTCCTTTCCCCATTTAAATGGTTCAGTTGTATCTGTATGAAGTGGAACATCACTGTTTCGGTCTGAATTTCTCGTGACTGTAGCTCCACAGGTGCATCTAAAAGTAACTCATTTTGGTGGTTTCTCTTTAAATGTTGCTGATGAGTTGCACTCAAACCTGTTCGGACATTTTTGTATTTTGATAGCAGAGATTCGATTATCTACTGGCAGAGGAACCTTTTATTCCCAAATTGATTAAAAGATATCAACAATATTTGAACACAAACTACATGTCAGATACGTTTTTAGAAACATGAACACTGTCAAAATGTGAAAGTATTGTAAATAAGCCCACAACATAGATAGCAAGTTAGCTATCACTGGCACTAACAACATCACTGAAGGCTTTTGGATCATTCAGGGTTTCACTCAGAAAACTTGCTAAGCCTGTTGCTCGGGGCAACGAGGCGGTCCACCGGGGTTTGTATTAAAAGATCTTAAGTTGATACGAAATGTAAAATATCACTGAGTAATTATGTTACTGGAAGACATTGCCGACATTACTGAAACCCACAACTATTGAATTGTACCAGCATCAAATCAAAAAAATACAATTAAAATAAATATCAATTATTTGCACTTCTGTTTAATCCAAGTTAAGTCATCAGTTAGTGGATCTAAAAGAAAGATGTATCGCTGATTACATTTATAACCGGCCCAAGGCATAAATGAACTAAGAGAATATCAATGCAGTTAAACTACATTTAAAGGTTTCTGTTTGCATACATAACGTAATTTCCGGACTATAAGCCGCGACTTTTGTCACACGCTTTCGACCCTGCGGCTTATACAACGATGCGGCTTATTTATGAATTTTTTTCTAATGCTGCCAGGGGCGCTCCAGCAGAAAAGGTAAGAGTGAGACAGGTGGAATATATGTGTCGAGGAAGACGCAAGTTAATGCCTCTCAGCCCTGTTTAGTGCTGTGTTACTATGTATGGGCTGTTTGCACGTAAGGCTCTGACGTCACAACCGCATGCGCAAATTTTCGCTTTGAGTCACTATGACAGCTAGAAAAGACAAAGTTGTATTTCAGATACAAGTAAAACAATACTATGCACTTTGTTGTCTTCCTAATATAATGGGATTTTAAGTTTTCATGGATTTCCAAACGAT
>CAEFZY010078366.1:0-19588 GCA_903066815.1 Brachyrhaphis roseni
ATTGCCTTTCAAGATGACATGTCTGTTCTTGGTGTTGGATTTTATCAAATAAATTTCCCTCAAAAATGCGACTTATACTCCGGTGCGACTTATATATGTATTTTTCTTCTTTATTATGCATTTTATGGCTAATAAAATGCATAATAAAGCGACTTATAGTCCAGAAAATACGGTAATCAGTTTAGTGTAAGGATTTTATGTAAGACCAGAACCTTTTAAATGATATTGATTGCTTTCTTAGAAAATATTTGTTCAGCTATATACTGGGGAGAGGTGGAAAGTAACCACTAAATAATCTTCCTACACATTTTAAAATGGATTCCATATGCTGACATGCCTGAGTACAACTTTAGTGTTCCTGAATCAGTCTTTTCACTGAGTGCAAGATTGTTTTATTTTTATTTTATTTTTTTAGAAAAAGTTCATCTGTTATTTCTACATAGAACTGTGAAGTTTATCTCTGCCTCAATAACTTATTTTTACACTACATGCCCATTTTCTATGTTTTTTTTGATTGAATTAATAGCTGCTTGGTGCAGTTCCTCTGTGACTGTTTTGTTGTGTATTAAGTTATTAAAATGTTAAGCCATTTGCTATTTCAGGCATTCTCATAAATACAACATTTTAGCTTTGGGCATGACCTGTACCATTAGATTAATAATCCTGGAAGTAAACACCCAAATTACAGCTGCATGCTCATCATAGGATGTTTAAAAGGTGTAGCCCAAACAGAAAACTGTGAATAAGATCAAGTGCACAAGTTTTGGACTTAATGTTAAACCCTTGTCGCACTATTGCACATCTGTCTTTCCAGTGGAGTAAGACAAAATGCCAGAGGGAAAAAAATTATCTAGTGTTAGGTTCCAATGCATTTAACAGTAGTATGCAGAATCTTAACCCCAAATAAGTCAACCTGTCACGTACTTTTTAACATAATAAAAGATTCTGCCACAAGTGGATGCAGAATCACTCAAATTTCTGAGTGCAATAGAACCACAGGATTAATTTATATGCTGCAATAGGGTCCCATTATATTTTAATTGCGTCTGTATACCACATGCGTACAAACCTACTTTTTGATTAATTCTGTTCATAATTTCATGACCAGTTGTGGCACTAACTGACCATTTACATTTTATTCTCAAATGGTAAGTTGATCCTTAAATATATGACATCATACCAAAAGTGTGTGGGGGAGGTCACAGCCTTAACCTCCCCCACACACACTCTTTAGAACAGAGCATCAAAAGCAACACACACACTGTGCTGACTCTGACAGGACTTCATGTCTTTATGTTTTGACCCATATAATGTGTCTTTCAAAACTTCAACAAACAAGGCAAAATAGGAGATGGTGTAATAGTATCTCAAAGCATGTATCATGAAAAAATTACATGTAGCTAAAAATTATGTTTTGCCCCATTCTTAATAATTGGACATTTCAAATTAAAAACAAAAAAGACAATAGACCTTAATCCCTCTGTTTTCAGTTTTAAAATCTCCTCTTATTTTCTTATTCTAATTATTGTTTTAGCAATATGTGGCTGTTCCTGACACATATAACCACATGGGCTTTTGTCAGGGTAGGCTTGATTTTACTAATTGGTACCAAAGCTGTTAACTGGAGCTGTGAAAATAAGAAATGGTAAATTGGTACATACTCTCTTGGGAAATGTACACGTTGACCTTATTTTCCACCTTTGCACAGTTTTGTCCCCTTTAAGTATCTAGTTGCAAAATGAAACCAGTTTGTCATCGCACCAAAGTGCCCATTTCACAGGATATGTGTGTAACATGTTACACACAATAAGGAGTTGTATGCTTCTTACACAATTTATAGTGGGGATGATTTTCCCTTTGTCTCTCTTCTTCTGTTCACCAAAAACGCAAAACGAATGCAGAAGTGATAAATGTGTTTTGTTGTTGTTTTTTTTTTTAAAGAGAAAGTTTGCTTCAATTGCAGTCACATTAAAATGTGATAATATGAAACCTAGGGGGTTGTTCTAAATTTGTGAGAGCTTTCTCTTGTTTAGAATGCAGTTGCACTTTGAAGGCAGTGGGGTGCTTCTAAACCATGGCCATTTTGAATTTAAAATGCACTTCTGCTGCTTTTAGGCGCTTCTTTTTCTAGATACAATGGTTGAAGGACAAGGCTAAACCTGGATATCAATTAGGTGCAACGAGGAACTATATTAATATGGATTTGTGACTCCACTACTATTTAGTGAAGTCAGAGTCAGTAGTAAACCTGATCCAAACTAAGTGATTTTGGTGACTTTTTGTTTACAGTGATTAATAGCTTGTCAATGTTAAGCTGCTGCAGTGGTTGTGATAGTGGATAGTGAAGCTCTATTTGCTATGAGGAAGTCAATGGGTCTTGCACTATGTTATATGTCTCATTGAATTTTTCATTCCTAATATTCTTCAAAGATAAAAATAGTTTTAGCAGAAATATCTCATATACATTGCCACACTGCTGGAAGCTCCTCTCAAATGTTTTAAATCCTTACAGTGGCTGTGATCACATTATCTCTTTCAGTCATGTTGTCTCCTCTCAGTGCCCAGTCACCCTTTAAAATGTTCAAATGATTTTGTATTGCTAACCACTTTACCAGCTTTACACTCCTTGTCACTTTACAACAGCCACACACTGTGCACCCTGGGAAATACAGTGTGTAAAAATTATCATGGGAAATCCTCATCAAAAACAAATAGAGCAAGCAAAAAAAAAAGCTAAAAGCAGTGAGAGAGAGAAAAAAAATGCATCAGCTACGAAAAATAACTGGAATCCAAATCGGTGAAACATCCCTGTTCTTACTGCTTCAGCAACTCTTATAATTCTTCAGTGTTTAAGTTGCTCAAAAACTGACAATTCAGCTGCACAGATTTATTTATTTTATTTTGTACTGTGACTACCCAGTCACTCAAGCACTGTAAATTTGGATTTAAGATATTGGCATTTTATTTGCATTAAGATTATTATAGTTATTATTATTATTATTATTAGCATTTGATAACTTGTTTGGTTTTGGTTGTTCTTTCATTCATTTTCTATTATGCATTTTTCCCATTACTTCTCTATGAAAGAATCTTAAAGTACAAATATAAATAAACTTTATTCCTCATTTGCTCGTTTCCTCAGTATTACAAAAGCCAGCTTCACTGTTTATTGAAGAGAAACCTGTGTACTCTCCTGGTTATGCTCGATAGGTGGTTAAGTAAGTAAATTTTAATATAGCAACATTCACACACAAAATCATGAAGTGCTTTACATAGGTCATATTTCTTGATTATCTCTGAATTATATTACAAAGATATAATTTTGTGAATATTGTTTAGTTTATATGACCAGAACACAAAGGACACTCCCACACTGAAATAAATATAGTTGCTCATTCTTCATGACCTTGAAGCCAGAAGGTGATGTCCTGGAATTTATCAAGACGTTTGTCTGTTTGCTTAAAAATCATATTTGTTAGTAAGTCTCTATCCAGCTTCAGGATATACTGACTTTGGATGCAGAGGCCATAATGCAAAATCCAAACATCTCCTTGCTATAAGTTTGTAATGTCCCTTACAAAACATAAAATACCCATCGCTGAAAACGGAAATTAGATTAAAACAAGACCAACAGTGAACCATAAATGCCAAAGTCTTGTTTAACAGGTTAGAAAACAGCTGGTGATGCTTTGTTGCTAATGCTTGGTTACTATTCATGTAGGTTACTTAGTACTGACCCAAACACTTCACTCATCATTTTCTTTTGCTGTGTACTAAAACTGTTGAAGATTAAAACACACTAACACTAAAAAGCTTTGAAAAATGTAATAACTTTATTCTTAATAATTTTGTTTTCTAAGAGATCTAAATCTCTGAGATAGTTCAATTGTTCCTGTTGCCGCTCGCAGACCAAAACTTTTAACCGTGATTCCTAAAATGCTTTATGGATAAATGGGTTAAACAAACAATGGATCAAGAAAATAAATAGTCATGTCATGTTCACATTTCAGAGACTTTATTTTTCAAAAACCTGTAAAATACATGCATCTATGGAAGTCAAGTAAACTAAGGATTTGATAATAAACAGATGTCTAGGTGAAACCAAAACTAATAACCTACCACATAATGAAGCAATAAAAAGTAAGAAAAGTCACCAAATGACTAATTACACAAGAAGCTTAAGAGATAAAGGTTTTTATAGTACACACTTTTTCCATGGCATTTTTTATTTATTTATTTGTTTCTTACTGGTTGTACTGATGTTAGGTATATTGGCATCATATTTAAAAATTTAGATCTATCTTTTTTAGCAAGTGTCCAGATTAACCTTTCAAGTACAAAATACTGCAAAAGTTAAAATTGAAATAATATGTCCTGATGCAGTGTTTCAAAGACTGTACATTCTTTCATTGCCCTGGAACAAATACAAATTATGCAAAAATCTCTCATCAAGTTTATTTCTCCTGACAAATCAAATTAAAATTACATTTTAACTACAAACATTCAATAACTTGTGCAAATCATGAGCAAGGAAGGTCACGTTCAGTTTCTTGATCTTCACCGTTTTGACATGTGGGGTGACTTGGTGACCGACAAGAAGAAACTTGTCCTATTGAGCCACAGCTGACTCAATCGATTAACACTGAAAGTATTAGACACACGCCCAAATGACCTGATCCAACATGGAGAGTTAATTGCTTCTACTACAGCTTGCTTCCAGACAGCAGGTTTACCAACAACCTGCAAATTCTGGCAAGGGAATTCAAAAACTCTGTTTGTATTAAGTGCAAAACTTAACACTTTAAAAAAGCCTTCCTTTACTACTTCATGATGCTCGTTGTTTTATTGCTTTTGTACCAAATTTTGATGTTTTTATGTTACAAAAGTGTTCAGCAGCTGCTCTTATGTGTTTTTTTGTTTTTATTTTAGGTTAAGTGTTCTTTGAATACTTTTGAGAGGCACTTGTGTTTGAATGCTACTCATGACTTCATTTGAGTAATTAATCAACTATAACCCTTTATCTATGGTCTTAGTGATCATAGCTGATTTTCTAATTCTTTTAGTAAAGCTCTTTGGTAAACAACTCTTTGGTGCTATAAAAAAAAAACCTCCCTGACTTCAATATTTATTCAGGGTCGTTTCCCATCTAAAGACTCACATTAATATTTGGTTTCACACACACAAACAAGCTCAACACGGTTAGTGATCCTTGGTTGATCAGGGGCTCCTGAGAACTGCCAAACAAACTCAGCACACAGACTCAACAGAGTTCACTTATGAATATTAAATGAAAAGAGTAAAGAATTAAGCATAGGTGCAGGGGTTAAATTAATAAATAAGTGCTCTCATATATATTTATAAATATTGAAATAAAAGTCGAATCTCCTGTGGTCAGCCTCTGCAGGCCTAGTGGTCTTTGAAGGCATCATTAGCTGGTTTTATCAGCACATTGACCCTAAAACTAGTACCTGAGGGGCCTGACTGTAGTAGTGCAGACATGAGTGTATGAGTCTTGGATGGATGAAATAGGACTTTGAAGTGAATTTTCTATTCGTAGGATTATACGTTTGGGATTTTGATTCATGCCTACTTTTGGTCCTTGAGGCTATGTGCTTGTGTGGGTGGAAAGACTTAGTGTTCACAATATTATTAATGTATTTATTTATTGCACAATTCAGTTAACATTTAGTTAGTGAGTAGACAAATATGGCAGATGGCTCATTTGAATTAGTTCAAATGACATGGATTTTTTTGAAAAAGAAAATAAAAAAAGAAGACACTTTCACTGTTGCATTTGAAATTGATTTCCAGAGATTGATCCTCTCCAGACTTATATTCATAGTATTGACATAGTCCTTAAAAAATACATCAAATATTTGAGCTCGTATGCTGGCAAGGGAGATTGTAGGGATGAGGTGTGCAGATATTATGATCCCCAAAGGGAGCATACAAACACAATTGTGTATTTTATCTTTTCTTGATTGTGCAGTAAATTGGAAGTATAAATACCAAACAATAAAGATGATAATCTCAACACAGATGAAAATCTCCCAAAGTAATTTCTGCTTCATATGGATTTCCCTAATCCTGGTGTATGTTGTCATGACCTAGTTTGGTATTGAAATTTGGTGAATACCTCTTACTTGGTAATCCCTGAATATAATATAGGCACCCTCTCTGCTTTAGTGACCTATTTTAGGGGGAAATTGTTTTGTTTTGAAACAGTCCTCTAAGCCATGCCATCAGGGCTCTGAAGTAAAGGGGTTCTTTAGCAATTTTATTTTTATTTTTTATCTTAAAACAAATAGTTGAATAAAAATAAAGTTTTCTCTCAACTAATGTAAAGAGAAAAGTGTTTACTGGAACGATTATTTTGAGAATAGTGGCCAGACTGATTGCTGCAGTCATAATACCTCATTTTTTCTTCATAGTTTTCATGGCAATATGGTCTTTATATATTTGCATTTTGTCTCTGTGTACTCCAGCTGTGTGGATGGGTTATTGTTTCCAATACATAAATAGCTTTTTTTAATACTGTCTTTGAAGTCATGTTTTTTAAGTGTTTGTTTCAAGTGTCATTCTCCAGGGAGGTGGTTGAACTTTAAAAAATGCAATTTTCCTTTTACCACCCTTGAATAGTCAGACTGTGCCAGTTCTAACCTTGAGCCGTCAGAATAGATAAATCCTTGCAGAATGTATTCTGATTAGATTATCTGCTTTATCTAAACATGAGCATGGAACAACAGGAATTGCTGCTTGCAAGGCAGAGTAAATGCAATAATAGCAGGATGCTAAGGCTTGCTGGGAGACAGCGTTAATACTTGGGGCAAACAATATTAATGGAGCTTGGATCTAACAGCAAACAATAACCCAATTTATTACACCAAAGCTATCTTCCCTGCATGGGTCCTCTAAAAGCCATTGTCACCATGGCAACCATTGTAGAAATGCTAAAGCTGTTTTAGGTACACAGGAACTTTGTACTTAAAAGTGGGGTCATAAATTGAAAGGTTGTAGCCTATGTGTTGACCCATTACCATTAGGGTGAAATTTGCTCCAATGGATGTGACCGATCAAAGTCTACATGTTCACTTTACTTTAGGGAACACGAATTGTCAGTCAAGTAAATGCAAATGAAAAGGATAGCATTGGGTTGTTATTTATCATATTAAGTGATGGTTATTGAGACAACTCCAATTTATATTTGTTATACAGATACAAATATTTGTTTGAAATATTTGTATCTGTTTTTTGTTTGCATCTTTAATAACATTGAATAGTCCACATGGTCTATTTTTGTGGGTTCACTGACTCATCACCTTTTCTGTTTTAGCAAATGTCCCAAATATTTTTTTTTTTTTATCTCTCTTTCAAAATCTACTGTGTGCAAATTTTGCATTTAGTATTTCTTCTACAAGTTGTCATGCATAAAAAAACGGGTGAGTTTGAACAAGAGAAGAAGAGTGTGGGTGTGTTTGCATCTTGGGAGACATAAGTCTTTTTTTGTGTGTGTTGTTTGCAATCTGTCCCTCTTTATGTTTTGCAGGCCCACAGAAACAATCTATGCTTTCTACTTTCAATTAGAATGCTGTGGCATGTAATCTGACTCCTCCTGCTATTTTTTTTTACATTAAATTATGAGACGTTCACTAAAGTAAGACTTTTGATGTTATATATGACAAGTATTAAAGCTGGAAATCCTTATCTCTGGCTGTAATTTATAGCTATTATTTTTGATAGATTTTAATTTTGTTATTTTTGGCAGATCTAATTTCCTTCTCTTATCACTTTTAAGTTTCCATTCTACACTTTGAATGCAACAACATAAATCTAATGCAGCCTTAAAATATATCAATATGTGTAGCTTTAAAAGATGTATAAAGATGTATAAATAAATGCACAATAAAGGATCACTGTAGTCTACAAAAACAAGACATTTTATAATTACACAAGGTTTTTAACTTGAGGTTAATCATTTATTATGTAAGTAATCAAAATACGTTCCAACAATATCATTCAAAGCCCTAATTAGAAATTATAATCCCATATTTATATTTGCATTCTATCAACCTTTCTTAAAAGGGGAAAAACAGCACGGATGGAACATCAATCTGAGAAACAATACGGAAAACAATAGGGTTTATACATGTAATTATATTAGTCATGCAGGTTTTTAATCTAAAAAAACACTTTGTTCCTTGGCAACCTTTTTGAAAAGGGCTAGCGCATTTAAAACACAAATCAACAATCATCAGATTTTTAGAAAATAAGCGTTTATTTACTCTAATAGGTAAAAATCTCCTCTTTCTGGAAGCTCATCTTTCTACTTTGGAGCTGCCATTAAGACTTCTGAACAGCAACCTATTGTACTCTTTTATTCATATAGATGTAGTCTTGACTGTCTCAACATCTGAACTGTGACCTCAGAGATTATTCTTCAACCCAAAAGGTAAGGTTGAGCAGAACAACCCCTGTTGATTATTTGAGTACCTCTGAACTGAATGGAACTTTCCACAGAATGTATTGCTGAGATGCCCACTCTAATGACTTCAGCTAAAGCTATTGACTGACGTCAGTGCAGTTTCATAGTTGATCCTCCACAAAAGCCTCTATCAAGCAAAATACATCAGCAAAGGGAACAAGTTTTGCGCTCATGCTGTTTTTAGCATTAAGGTCAGGACGTTCTTTGGTGGTTCAGATAATATCTCCTGCCTTGCAGTGAGGCCATCAAATAGCAGCTATTTGATGACTATTTTATTCAAATGCACTTCGTACAGTTATTAAACTTAGATTGTTTTGTACCCATTTATTCAGTAATTGAATAGACTGTCAAGGGAAAAGAAACCAAACCTGAATATGTTTTAGAAACTTTGTAAAAAAACATCAATAATAATTAGAAATAAGAAGCAATTTAGCAATATTTCATAAACTACACCTTGAAGTCAACGCAGAGGTCAGCTGAGTGTTGATTGGAAAGTGTTTTGAAGGAAATGAGACGGTTCACTTGGTACAACAGCAAAAACTTTAGAAGAAGAAACATACATGGACGACAAAAACAATTCTCAGAAGTGAACAAAAGATTATCTGTCTATCTAGACCAATTTATCCTTGAAATCATACACTCACCAGTCACTTTATTCGATAAAACATTATAGCACTTTTTGGCCTTCAGAGCTGCTTTAATTCTTTGTGAGATAGATCAAACAAAGTTCTGGAAACATTTCTCTAAGATTTTAGTCAACGTTGACATAATAGCGTCATGCAGTTGCTGCAGATTTGTCAGCTGCACTTCAATGATGCAAATCTCTGATTGCACCACATCTCAAAAATGGTATTTTGCATTTACTGGGGCTGCTGTGCAAAACGCCTGGGTGCTCTGACATGAGTTTTTAAAGAGACAGTCCCAGTTTTAAGGCAATAAATTACAAAGTAAATTTCTTCATATTTGATATAAATAGCATTTTTATTACAACTGTGCCTGGAAAATACATAATATTACCCCTTTAAAATATCTTTAACTATTTTGTAGTTAACAGTGTGACATAATTTGTATCACCTGATCATGATGATATTGATAATTTCTTTTCAGTATATATTTATTCTTCCTATTCAGTTCAAACGTAGTTGCATGGTTGGCTATGCATTTAATTTAATTTGCTGTCTGCTTTTGTCAGCAGTTAAAAAACCCCCATTTATGATCAAATATTATTAAAATATATGTAATTGATATTTAGAGACTTTTGTATTGAGCAGTTTATTTTGATTGGAAATAAACAGGAAAAAGATAAAACAATTTGTAACATAGTTCATAAAACTGAATTACTCAAGCTGCTCACTTGAGTCTGAGAACCCTTAAAGGTTGAAACAAGTATCATCCATTCATTTTAATTATCGTCACACTTAAAGGCAGTTTATTTCTACAATAAGATCTGGAGGCTGCTGACAGGTTTCAAAACTCTTCAAATGTGATTCAGATAATTTTGTTAAAAATGAAAAACGACCTGATGGCACTAAATAACAGGTTTTGAGCAGGCTTATTTTCAAGGCATGGTCAAAACTATCACAATTAATCAGCTTATATTATTGCAGTGGTCTTCACACAACCTGCAGTATTGCAGTAATAGCATTGGCAGTATTGCAGCAAATGGTCATGCTACCTTTACATTACAACTGTATATTAAAGGCATATCTCATACAAATAATCTTTTAAGATGTATTGATTTTAGACATATGTCCTCCATCGGTGTGATATCTTTGTCGACAAAAACTAAAGCAAGACAAACCAACTCTATGATTTTTTTTTCTTTTCCCCTCCAGGGGGTCTTTTGTGGGCACTAGTGTCCCGTATATGAAAGTAGGCTGACAGGAAACGGGGAAGGAGAGGGGGGAAGACATGCAGCAAATATCGTCGGGTCCGGGAATCGAACCCGCGACGGCCGCGTCGAGGACTCAAGGCCTCCAAACGTGGGTCACGCTAACCCCTACGCCACCACAGCATGCCAACTCTATGATTTTTAAAGAACATTTTGAGATTCATATTTGCACTGCAAGACCATAGAAAGCCTAAAATATACTGTTTTCCTGTTCAAAGACAGCTGGAACTTGATCATAAAACATTTATCCACCCGTTCATTCATATTCTATGCCCACTTAATCCTTGCAGAGGGGGGGTGGTGCCTGTCATAAAATATAGGATCTAATAATTCATATCCAGAGTTTGTTCATTTATATCGTAAGGATGATGACAGAGAATTAGATGTTACTTTTGGGATTGATGTAAATTTTTTAGGTTGATCCAACTTGTCTCTAAATAAAACACCAAGAGAATCCTAAATCTTTGTGTGCCTAGGGTTAAACTCACATCAGGTCAAGTGAATTTAGTCTTGCAGCTTGTACTTCATACATTCATAGCAGTCTTTTGTGACTCTTAATGAACTGTAAAAGTGAAGCATAAAAGACTGCTTGAAGGCATCTAAAATTAAATGGATATCAGGCCTTCATCTAGCACCATCTCTTTTTTAGTAAGAACAAATGTAAATGTCTCCTTAATCTCTGTAATCAATTATATATATTGAATGCAATTACAGAGGATTATACGAATACTATTTTATTCATTCAGGCACACTGTTTGGAGGGTAAAGTAGTTAAAAGATTTGAGAAGACTGATAAGGAGATAAGCTGCTTTACTTTGACTCTTGTGTGATATGGAAAATATTCCTGTGCTGCCAAAGTAAATAAAGAAATACATAAAATTGTTTTATGTCATTTTTATGTAATAATTGAGAACTTTAAAAGGCACACTGACATTTTTTTTAATTTGTACACTTATAGTGGCACTGTAAAAACCAAAGGATATATAGATAATAAATAGGCTTAACAATACATGATGCATAAAAAAAACAAAAGTATTTGAATGTGCAATTCAAATAATTGGATGTGCAATAATTGAAATGATCAATAATGACTTTTTTTAGTGAATCAGAGGTTTCTGCACCTTTTTTTTTTTGCTGAGACATGACTGTCCGTGGGGTGCAAATATGATTTATGAGGAGAGGCCTATTTCTCTGTCATTATTCAACATAGAAAAGTTAAAGGAAAATGGCTGCAAAGACAATCGTTACAAACCTGAACTTTCTTATATTTACAGTCAGGACAATGAATAAAAGTTTTAAAACAAATGACATGGTGACAATGAATGCTGGATAAGGTTTTTCTTACCACCATGCACAGTGGCTAAACTAGCAGTGTTTTAGAAAAAGAATATGCTTATTCTAAAACATAAATTTCTTCATTTAATGTTTTTCAAACATATTTCCCTAAACTGACACTAAATCAGAGTTAGTACACTTTCCTCGATATGAAAAACTTATACTGACGACCAAGTGTATTAAACAAGTCTTAGTTATGATTATAAAAATACTTACTGTGGTTTGAATCTTTTTTTTTTTTCTGATTTTTCAGACTGATAACGGCTGGTATGATAGCTTATCTTTCAGACTGTTTCAAAGTGATCATTTATAGTCAGATAGATTTTTGCTGTGTTGAATTTGCAAAATAAATGTAGTCTTTTGTAACTAAGACAAAAAAATGGAGTCCTCTCTTACAACTGAGGACTTGTTAAATCATTAAGTCCTTCCACCACAAACAAGATAGTTTTGATAATGATATAAAATCAACCAACCGTGAACCAATCTAATAAGCATAAAGTGTCATTTGCCAACTCTTGGCAACTTCTGAAATCATTAGAGGCTTGGAAGTCATCATGCCTATTGCCTCAAGCAATGAGCAATATGAGCAGAAGACTCTGCTGAGATGTGTTATGATGAGCAGTTTGTAAGGAATTATGATAAACCGGAAGGAAATTTGGATGATGGGTGAGGTGGCAAACAATGCAGTCATGCTTGACAAATCTTTAACACTACAACATCATATTCTAACAATATTTTGCATTTCAAATATTCAATTTTAACTTTGATAACTGTAAAATAAGAGTTAAATGATTAAGAAGGGTACTTTTCATAAAATTTTCATCAGAGAGATTTTTGAGAATTCAGTCAATGAGGCCTTCATTTCAGTGCAATGCTGCAATCGACATCATCCTGACCTGTATTGACCCAGTCATGTTGTGAACCTTGAGGAGAGTGGATTCAGGTTGGGCAGAAAAAAAAGTAAATAAATAAGAAAAAAGAACTGGACTGCTTACCTCATGTAACTTTTTAAGGGCTGAAAGATTGGTTTTCTTTCATGCCTGGTAACTCTCATTACACTCCACCCAGGGGGTAAAAAATCCATTTGTAAAACTTAACTCTAAATGCATTTCTTGCAATAACTATCGAATTGAGTAAAAGAAATAAAAAATAACTGAAATCATGCCATGTGTCAAATAGACAGTAAATCAATTTGTTGTTTTGTTTTTTTTTTAACCACCTTTATTTAATTATAGCTTCAAACTCTTTCCTCTCATACTGTTTTCTTACTCATGAAAGCCGCTTAATGCTCAAACGGCTTATGAGATATCTATGTACCCTACACGGCAGCTTACATTATAACCATGCTCATGTGAGTATACATTGTCAGTGTCGACAACAACTTTGCCAGATTTGCTATGTCATATTTAAAAGACAAAATGCTTTGTTCAAGATAATTGCTGCCGTGGACATAGGAAATATGAAAGGTTTCAGTACTGTGCACAATCCAAACACAACAGACAATTTTGTGCTTAAAGGGATTTTTTACTGTTTTTTTTGTTTTTTTTTCCAATTGTTTATGTTTTGCAGAAGCAATAGAAAATATGACAGTAGTTCTTGATTTAAAGCATCTTCACAGCATGTTGTCAGAGACCTAAAGTTGCATCCAGTAACTTTTATTTTCAGGCACCGTTGTCTGAAACAACTGCAGAGAAACCCTGCTGCTACGTAGGAAGTTAGACTCTAATTAGAGTCCAACACAAACATTGTTGCACAGGTGCAAAACTGTATATGTAACATACTTTGGCTCATCCAGAGGGGCAGCATCACCTCTGAAATTGACATGGGTTTAGTCTTCATCATGCCCTTTGTAGCAACTACTTCCTAGTGACAGAAGATGCTAAAAGAGAACATAAACCATCCTTTGGTCACAGATGTAAATACACAATTGCAAAAACAGTTTGGCTTGTCAAAAGTATTACAGAATATTCCACCAAATGCAGTCGGTAGCAGATGCGGTAGCAGATGCACCCTCTTACCCTCTGTGCCAATGAGATACCCATACAAATAAACAAGCTCAAACACTGCTGGAATTTCAAACCTTCCTCTGAAGTCTGCTCTCTTTGCAGTTTTTCAGACTCTGTGATAGTTAGCTACTTTCAAGACAGGGGGGTTCCACAGAGAATGACTGGTGTTGACTGCTAATCCCTGGCTTGGGAGTGCCGTGTGGAAACTTCTGTAGAGTATTGTGCTGAGATTTGATATTTGTTTTAAAAAGGCAGTGAAGAAGAATGGTGAAAAAAAGTCTTTGTGTCCTCACCCTTGTCTTTTTTTTGCTTTGGTTTGTGTTTGGACAATTTATTTAATACCTACATTAACATGTTGATCTTTTGTTGGAAATCCTACGTAAATCTATTTTGAAAAAGGGATTAAATAAATTAAGGCTGCAATAATGATCCATTATGCCACATTGCCTTTTTCAAAACAAACTTTTTTTTTTCTTTCATATTATAGAACATAAGTTATCAACTAGCGACTTGGGGAATCATTTGTCTATGAATCACAATACATAAGTGGGAAGTACAATCAAATCTTAGTGATGTGTATTTATCCTATGCATACTTTTTTTACATTTCTTCCTACGTTGTGATTGTTATTATGTCAACAGAAATTGTAAATACATTTTATGTTGTTGGCTCGAGGGATTGCTTGATATGGATTGTATTTTCACACTATCTCTCTTTTGATTATGGTTGTGATGTACAAGAAATTTTTTCAACTGTTGGAAATTTACTGTTTCCTTTGAGTGTTAGGAATCGATCTGTGAGGTTTATTGATGCATCCTCTGTGGAGACTATGTGCTTTCAGAAGCTTTATTAACTTTTCTTTTTATATATATATAGTCAATTACTATGAACATACAGTAGCTGTCCTTCATAACTTAATCTATTTTTTTTTAATAAGTCTTTTTTGTATGCATAAAATTGCATACCCACAAATGTAACATTTTTTTTTTTTTGCATGTGCCAATGCTCTGGTCTAATTAAAAATGAAATGTTGTTGCCAGATTTTTCTATTTCACAAAGCTTCAACATTGCTTGGTTGAAGCTTAAACTTATTGCAAATAAATATAACACAACACGTAGTCAGGTTACTTCTAAGCAAACATTTATCAGATGATAAAATAGGGTATAAATCCAAGCAACCTTTTTGACCTTTACTTCCTATGATTAACTTATTTTTATGGATGTTCTTCTCCATCCCAATCTCAACAAAACCGTTTGCCATGTCTCTGAACATCTACCCTTGTAGCCTCGTCCAATGATGCTCTTGTTCTCTTTTTTCTTTGTCTAACCTCCATTTCCTTTTCTTATTTCCTTCTTTTTTACTTTCTTCTCCTTGATCTCATTGCCTTGTGCTGTATACTACACGCCTCACATTGATGGCTGCATTTCTAATAGCTATTGAAGGAAGGTTGCAGTTGTCTCTCTTCTTGTGGACTCATTTCTACCTCTGGGAACTGGTTAGGCCCTCCACATGAGAGATGACGGTACATCAAATGCAGTTAAGTATTTTCAGATTATTCATTTCTCAATAGTCTCAGAGGCAAGGAGCAGGTATGCAGGGGATAAAATTGCTTTTGTGCTGCTTCAAAAGATTTCATGATTTCTATGGTCTGTATGTTTCTGCTGTAAATTGGCACCACATCAATTTACAGCAAAATCGGCGTGGTGCCAATTTACCGTAGAAATCAAGTGCATTAGCTACCAAACTGGCCTGTAAAGTATAATGAAAAAGACACAACAGAATATATGCATTTGATAATCATAAATCCAGATGCTGTGTACAGCATTGCTGTTAAATCTGGCTATTGAATCTTAGTGCAAATGCAGATTTTAATACCTCAGACAATTGTACAAAAGTAAGATTGTTAGAGAACATCTTTCTTCATGCTGAGAATTAAAACTATTTCTTAAAGTTATTCTGCGAAAAGCCTTTTGCACAAATGCCTACCTGTGTACATAGGACATGCTTTGGAGCAAAACCTATTTAATTGTAGCTCCTATAAACTCCACAAAGCTCAGCCAGTCCACCATTAGTGTCCCTACAGTTAGTTGCATCGATGCAGTGGTCACCTTTTTTCCCAGCAGCTCTTGTCTGTAATCCTCTTTTTGTATTTGTGTTAACGCTGAAGCCTTGTGCTGTTACACTTCACTAGAGTCTCACAATTTCGCTCTTACAAAACCCAATGGACCACTGACTCCGCATGATATCTAGAGTGATAATTCACATGTTTCCAAGCAGATAGCATAAAGCTTATTTTTCTCTAACTGTTTCCTCCCTGTTCCTGCTACTTTATATAAAAAAAAAAATTAAAAAAAATGAAACGTGCACGTGAGTGTATGTGTTTCTGTGTGTGCATCTAACAGAGTGAGTAGCTTGACAGCTATGGATGATGCCATACCCTGTCAGCTCAACCCCAATATAAAGATTCCCCCTCTTGCAGATTTGTGACTACATAAAACTACACATTTACTGTAGATGCAATTCATCTGTGGTGCTAGTCCTCTTAAATCATTTTTTTTCGCAGTATGAACACGAAAAACTTCTGGATATAATACGTCGGTTAAACTTTTGAAGGAGCTGTGCAATGCAGAAACCCATCAACCTTTAATATATTTAATGCTAAATAATAATTTAATGCTAAGGTTTTTTTTATATCAGTGAAGTCATTGCGTTGCCTTGCAGACAAGTATGAATACTCTTTGAACTTTTTTACATTTCATAATGTCACAACCACAAATTCTATTGTTTCTGGAGAGTTTGTATGTGCTAAACACACACAAAGTAGCCTATAAGTGTAAAGGGAAGATAAAAATATATATTTAAAAAAAAATAAAAGTCTGAAAAGAATAGCAAAAATCTGGTATTAGCGAAATATTTGTCACAAAGTGACAAATATTTCAAATATATTGCTGCCAGATTGGTACATATTAAGTCTGAAGTCTTTGCTCATTCTTCTTTGCTGAACTACCTCGAGCTCAGTTAATTGTGCACAACTAGTTTTCCTGACATTTAGCATGTACATCATAAAGTAAAATGTTGGTCTCATTTGACAAGAATGCCTACTTGTAGGGTTTTTAATAGCTTATTTCGGATTTTTTCATCTGAGGTAATTAAACGGACATTAAGTGTTTTTTATAACTATTCGAATCGTGTAAGTTGCATTTCTAATCAACTCCCTTTTATTCCCTCACATAAAATTTCAGCTCAATGTCAACAAATACTTATTGAAGGCAGTGTAATAACAAAAAAATATGATTAGATATCTGCCTTTCTATTGAGATCTGTTATTTCATAGTGTTACAGAGAATGAGAATATATTATACTTTTTTTTGAGAATAGCCAATATAAACAATATAATTCTAGTTCAGTGAAGAATGGTTAGTTTAGAATATAGGTATAGATGGAGCTTGTAAAACTTTTGATGCTTTATGTTGTTAAAATGAAAGGGGATATTAGGCATTTTATCTATGTGCAACCCTCACCCTTTTTCTACAAGCTTAGTCAGAAGAGCTGCAAGTTTTTGTTCTATAATTCTTACATTTCTATGAATAATGGAGAAGTCTTTCAGAGCATAGGTGCATCCTGCTCTCCTGAAGCCCAAGGTTCCCAATTAGAAGCATGGATCGGTGCCAGAGCACATGTTTCTTCACTGTATTTGTTGGCACTTTTGAGATATACCCTCCTGAAGAATTAATGAAACCAGCAAACAAAGCCGTGCTTGCTGCAGATATTTCATGCTGCCTTCACAAATTTGCCACTGTGCAGCAAGAGATTGTCACATAGCAGGCCTCTTCTAAATAGCTGAGGGAGCATAAATACACTGTATTTGTAAGTGTTTTGGTATCTGATTGTGCTAAGTAGATTAGTTTGCAATTCTTTTTATGAGCAAGCATTATCATTTCAAGCCACAGGGCATAGGTTACAGTTTGTGTTACAGCATCTAAGTTGTATGGAAGCCAATCTTAACATCTATGGTTTTTCATGTTAATGTTTTCACCTCTTTTACGGCTAAAACACGAGCACACTTTCTCATTTCCTAGAATGAAGTTGTGCTGAACCAAGAGAAGTCTGGAGAGTTTCATAGTGTGAAGAGTCTTGGCAAAGCAGATTTTAGCTGGTATCCTTCAGACATACACCTCAGATTTGAGCTGCAGGAGAGTTTTTAAAGCTTGTGTTCATTTCGTGTTCATAAAGAAAACATGGCTTGTTCCTTAAAGAAATAAAGCGTGCTGTCTTTGGCTTTGTCAGACCTCTTGTTTTCTGTGAGCATAGACTCCCATGGAGCACAGCAGCTACCTCCACAACACACTGTGGCAAAACTTTGAGGGGGGAAATTGGATTTTGGAACTGTGTTCGTACAACTGGTTGACAGAAAGCCTCTTCTTTTTTGGTTGACGTAGGCTTGGCATTACTGGAGGTTTTATTTTGTGTGGCTTTTTCTTTCTTTATTTATTTATTTATTGCATTTTAGATAATATGCCCTGTTGTTTGGCTTCCTAAACAACATCACCATTAAAAGCATTTGTATGTTTATATGCCTGAAGGAGATCAATTATTTAAATATTCCCATCATTCATTAAGAATTGAAAAAAAGAAAACAAAATAACATTCAAAACAACTTAAGCCCCTGAAATAGTAATTGCTACTTTTTTCAACATTTTAATACATAAAGAAAAGTGCTTATTAATTTAGATGAGAGTATTCCCAGATTGGTGGCTTTTCTCTAGAATCTGTGTTGATTAGTAGTTATAAAGTTTTTCTGCTGCATGGTCTGCTTTGTTAAAGTTGAAGAAGACTGTGGTCTTGGTTAATGCATTGATGTTTCAGTGGCTGGTATAATATTGTCTGGTCATAAATGCACTATGCAAATGGTACTCTATGCCTTTCTGTACCACCTACAATACACCACAAAAACCTCTTAAGGACATCTGTCTGGACTGTGACTGGAGATCACAGCAGTTTCTTGAAGCCACTGAACTACTTGCTTGATGTGCTTCTTTCGCTCATCAAAATCAAAACCAATGCCCCTAGTAGAGGTCCTGGCCACAATGGAAAAGTTTTTCACTTTAATTTTACCCTACATTTTCCCTCCTTCCTGCCTAGCCTTCCGGTCACTGCTGCCGCTACAGGAAATGGATGCCAATTTATAACTGATGTTTATTGTGTGGGTTTTCTTTTCACCTGCCATTTAAAAGTGACCTACAGTTTCCCAGCAGGCTGTTATGTGTCTTTCAGCAAGTTGTGGCATCTATCTGGTCAGTCTTCCACAAAGGGTTGATTAGAAGACTAGAGCACAGAGCACCTCTTGTAAGGTTTCTTACAAAGAAAGTCAGGGTTTCCCATTAAAGTTTTGATGACTTTTTCAAAGCAAACAACATTTTTCAAATGTTACAACGCTAGTTCTGAGTTCAGTTCAAAAAGGCTATAACTGAAAATTCAGACTGCAAACTTTCTGATATAAATGCACAGTCCCAGCTTGAGCTACACTGTGTTCCAAATTATTATGCAAATTGGATTTAAGTGTCATAAAGATACATTTTTTTGTTGTGCTACTAAATTTATAGATGGTATTGTGTGTCAGGGCTCTTTGAATCACTATAATTCATTTCAGAGAGCTGGTTGATTAGTTTGTCTGGTGAGCTCAATTAAAGGAAATCTACTTAAGAAGGATGTTCCACATTATTAAGCAGGCCACAGGTTTCAAGCAATATGGAAAAGAGAAAGGATCTCTCTGCTGACGAAAATCATCAGATAGTGTAGTGCCGTATGACAAGGTATGAAAACATTAGATATTTAACAAAAACTGAAGCGTTATCGTACTGTGAAGAGATTTG
>CAEFZY010078370.1:0-17064 GCA_903066815.1 Brachyrhaphis roseni
TACATATATTTATTCGTTTGCTCTTTCGATCTTATATATATATATTCTTTTATATTTTCAGATATTCTGAACACAGTTATTTTTCGTGTCTTTCTCCCAAAAGTCCAGCTTGTACAGGCATTCTCGGAGACCTGTTAGCTGAATTTGTTTAATCATGAGTATTTTTTCTATTTTACAAAGCGTACAGCTAAGGGTATGATATACATTGCTTTTGATAATATGGAAGCTCTCATGTTACTACAAAGGGAGTCTGCATTCTTGAGTTGACCTGGCAGTGTACACTGTAAACTACAGCACGGTATTCAGTCGGTAGTTAATTTGTCATTGAGTTTTGTCCAAAGGAAGACAGACGAATTTGCTACCAAGCTAACAGTATAGTTTCTAGCTTTCAAAAGGATATTTGTAGGCCTGTCCCGATAAAAAATATCGCTGGACGATAAATTGTGCCAGAACTTATTGCAATAAATTATAATATTGTTGTTTTGAGAGCCTTTCCAATAGTAATAGTATAATAGCAATAATGGCATAAAAATGCAAGAACACATCCTCAGAGAGCAATAAAATTGAAATTCTAATGAACATTTAAACACTGGAACTGGAAGACATTTGGCATATCCAAAATAAAGAAAGAAACGAACAAACAAAATAAATTCAATATTTCGTACAATTAATTGATTTATTGCCTATTGTGACAGGGCTAGATATTTACTATATAAACTACAAATATGCTGTAACATTTTCTGTAAAACAAAAAAACTTTCAGTGAACTAGCATAGACCCTCTTTAAATCCCCACAGTTGGTGGCATTTGTTAGCTGCTCAACAAATTTAATACAGATGGTGAGGCATCTAAAAGTTTAAAGACACAATTCTCTGTCTTGGGAAATGGACAGAAGGTACTTTACTTTTAACTACCTGGATATTGAGCTGAGGGGACTGTTAAATAAGTGGAGCATCTCTAATGTGAGGAAATGCATTATAAAGAACACCTGACTGTCAGGATATTCTGCAGGCTCAGTCCAGGTGGATCCAATGCTTTGTTGGAAGGAGCTGCACACCATGAAAAAACTAAAAAAAACAAAAAAAAAACAGCATTTAACAGAATCAGAAAGATTTGGAAAGATTTAACTTTCCTTTCTTGGACTCTCACCAGGAGGGACGAGTCAGGAAGGAAAAAAGAAAAAAGTAGCAAGGTTAGTTTAGTTGTGACGCTTGCGGGGAATTCCTCGCTGTGTTTTCTGCCTGGGCCGCGTCTGCCAAGTCCACAGTGCTTCTGCTTTCCATTCCTGCCCTAACTGTTTCATGCTCCGACTATAAAACTGGTCTAAATCCGCTTTAGAAACATTGGCTTTATAAAAATAATGGGGTCTGGTGGGAATGATGAAGAGACACGGACTGTTTCAAACAAAGTCAGATGAAGAGGTCTTTATGTTTCCTGAAGAAGACGTCGTGTCTGAGCTTTACTGGCGCTCTGCGGCATCAGGAAGCAACAGCGACAGTCTGATGGAGTCACTGAACCGTTTTAAGGCAAAATTCAGGAAACGTATTCAACGTTGCCCTTGTTCTCCCCACCCCATCTTTATAAACATAGTGCGAAAGTCAAACAATATGTCAAATTTAGACATTAAAACTAAATATTATGCACATGTAGCATAAGACGATCTTACAGTATTGCTATTGAAACATCTGTTCAACACAAACATCTGTAGGAACTGAGATGACATCCTGTTGTTTCTTCAAATCGCTTTGTGTAGCAATGCTGAGCTGGTTTTATTTTTGCTCTATTTCTCGCAGTAAAAGTAAGGACTACTTTATCTTACGCCAACTTTTAGTCAGCCCCAGCTGAAGAACATGTGCTGAAAAACAGAAAGACGCCAATTGCTACTGTATTCATCTATTCCTATTCTGTCATGGTAAAGAACAGAGCTAAAAGAGCTGATTAGTTGTTTTTTTCCCTCTTTCTCACAGAACATCAAAAAGGAAGTTGAGCAAAATTCAAGGTTCTTGTTGTGCATTTATTGAAGATCCTCCTCGTTGACAGGATAATTAATGCCCAGTGGACATTATATGCAAATAACAGAGCTGAGTGGATAATACAAGCTTAGATATCTTCTTTTAAACAAACCTCATTTAGACCTGGAATGTTTCAGAGAATCAGAACAAGACGACTGGGGATTTTAAGGCAGTTTCTTTAAAGTACTGAGCGGAGAATCTGGACGCCTCTTTTCTTTATCAGATTCTAATCTTCGTACTCACGTATTGTTCGTCAGCTGTAGTTCGTTTAAAGAGACATGGTTCTGATGTTTGCTTTATTTCTTCAAAACATATTGTTATACAGTTACTTTGACATAAGCGTTTGGTAATTCGACAATATCAGATTGTCAAAAATCCTTTGCAGAATTTTCATTACCGATTAAAACACAGACAGTTACACAAATAAATAAATAAATTGGAATTCAAGTCAAATGCAGACTGATATATATCCGGTTATTTGGTGGATGTCACCTGTAGAATTTGGGCTCTAAGTGTGTTTGCGTCTCCTCTTTAGACGACCAATGCAGTGGAAAACACTATTAATAAATGCAGTGCTCAAACCAAAGCTCTTTATGAAGCAGGAGAACAACTCTTTTTTAAGTTTTCGTCCAAATTATCAGTCATCTCAAAGCAGAGAGGAAGCAAGCTAGCTCTAGCTTTTCCACTGAGGACTTTATGACTGCAGGCAGTGAGATCTTCTTTTGCAAGTAAATAAGAAAATATGCATTTTCAGTGAAGGTTTGTCACAACATTGTACCAATTAGGCTTCTATCTGAAGGGCTTGCATTTCACTGAACAGACTTCTTCCTCACTCTATTGTAAAACATTTGCTACATATTCATGAATAGCTGACAGACTTTTAGAAGCTTTGCAGATAGTGATGAATTGTTAAGGGCGCGAGGGACATTGTGTAATGTTATGGATCTTTGATGCATGTTTTGAATTCTTTCATGCATGTTTGAGGAATCCTCAAATCTCCCGCGGTAACCATTCAGGGTCGCCTAAACGTTCACCCTGAATGGTTTCTAGAAAGCTCTTCCTCTGACCTGCAGTCTCGAGTCAGACTTCCCTCCCCTGTGCCTCTGTCACTCAGCTCCTCCAGACTAGCCAGGCGGCAATTAGCAAACTGGAACTGTGACTCTGCTGAACTTACAATAAGAACTACTTCTCTAAACGCTTCTGAGAATGGCTGCAAACAGCATAATGAGAAGCACTGCTGTGACGTGCTGAAGGCAGCGTGTCAGAAAGAGCAGAAGCTTCTTAAAGAAACAGAGGCCCAAATTCTCTTCTCCGTCTTGCATTCTCGCTTCAGAGGTGGCACAAGCTGCATGAAGCTGCATCTTGCTCAGACGCGATGTGATTGACTGCATTTGTTGATTGGCTCCTGATTTATGTCACTGCAAATATTTTTCACATAGAACAGCAGTGGACCAGTGGACGTGCTGGCTGCTATCAGAGAGCTGCAAAGTGTGGATGAGCATAATTACGAAATGAAACACGAGCAGCGCCAGGATTACAGGAGTCAACTTTATTTAAATAGAAAATTGCAACCTTCCAAAAATAATGGCCTAAATAATTTTTTGCCAAAAGTGATTCTGACCAAACAAACTTAATAAATCACCCCCCCCCTTTTTTTTTTTTTGCCAAACATTGATTTAGGTGCAAAACAAAAATGGCTTTTGGCAGAAAATGACTTGACCATTATTTTAGGAAGGTGACAAAATGTGAATTTTGGGAAAATTGCTAACATAATCTTCCTTGTTTTCATTTTGCTTTAAAATAACTTATGTAACAAGAATGTACTTCCCTGTTGGTTTTTAAGTTTGCAGTTTTTTAACCTTAGCTAAATAAGTCTTAATTAATTACGCTTGACACTTCTATATTCAAGATACTTTTCTCAAAGTAAAAAAAAAAAAGAAATGTGACGAAATAATTTTTTTGGTGTGGACCAGAATAGCTGTAACACATTGCACAGAGGGAATGTGCCTTTAGGGTTAGGTAGTTAAAATATTCTATAAGAAATGAGACAGCTGTTCACGAAACGCAATCATAACAAACTCCTACATGTTGTTTCTTTTCTCATATTTTTAGAGAGAGAAAGGGTTATTTATCTCCACACTGAAAAGAGTTGCTCAGAATTATTAACAGATTATTATTACATTAACAGAAAGAACATAAAATAAGAGCCCGGGTTAGCAGGTCCAACACATCACTAACATACTGTCTACTTTCTGCCCAGCCGCACGCTTGTAACAGTAATAAAGGTCTTTTCCGACTGAGAAAGTGCGAAAACGTTTTTGACTGCACTGATTTATTTCATGTCAAAAATGGGAAGAATAAGAAATGCTCAAATTACTCTTTTGGTGAATTTCACTGAAATTCAGCTGGAGAACCTCTTGCCTAAATTTGTAAGAATTTTTCTAAGTGAATGAGAGAGCAATAGTGTTGAAGTGCATGTTCACATAATTATTTCTCCACATAAAATCTTATGACTTACATTTCTTTTATTACATTTGGGAAGTTGGGTTGAAATCCAATAACACCGGCAGACATTGATAAATGTGTAATTCTGAAAATCCCTGCTGAGGTTTTTTTGCTCTGCGGAAAGAAATGGATGTTGGGGTGAGCAAACAGGATTACACTGACCTTAATATCTGTCATATAAGGAAAGCCTTAAGCTTGTGTTTTTTTCAGACAAACTTTCAGTTCAAACTGACTAAATAAACTAATAAATAATACTGTGGGTGAAATAACAACTATAGAACAAATACAAAAACATGTTTGTTGCAGCGGACCTCGTCCTTCAGTAGCTCGTGGTAGTTTCATCAGTTTGTACTCTCAGAAAGTCTGTATAAATTGGAAAACTTATAACCGTAAGGCTTATGGCCCAACATTCTTTGCTGTGAATTATGGTTGTAACTTCTCAGCTTCATTGGTCGATAACAAGGACAACTTGAAGTAATTCACTTGAATATACCAGCATGGTTAGCTGCTTTGTCTACTTCGCTGTTATGGATGATGAATGAAGGTTTAATCTAACTTTGATCTGGCTCATTTTTACTATGATTGCAAGTCTCTAAGCTTTCAGAGATGTAAAGACCAGACCTGCAATAATGAATTATTGCAGGTCTGGTAATCGGGTTTTGTGTTATTTTTAGCTCAGTGCGGTGTAGAGTATTTTTCCTTGGTCTTTAATAAAAAAAATCCTACTGCTAAAACTGTTGCATAAATCCTTTCAGAAGCGCGTAGTAGCTTTCTCTGGAGGTTGGTTACAGCCAAACTACAAATTGTAGTTTGTTGTTTTACCAATTGAAATGAGCAGTCATGCAATGTACTCAATGGTTGCCACACATTTTGATGCTACAATTACTGAAGCCACAAATGTAGTAGCTTCGACACGTAGCGATGAAGCAGCAGGGCAACAATGAAGTGTCAAAGTTTTGCGGGGACGAGGCTATAGGAGTGTAACTATCGGTAAAAAGAAAAAAACAACAATGCATTTCACAAAACTGCAAAAAAGTTATTAAAAACAATATAGCTTCCTTCGTACTATTAGCTCACATTGCTTTACTGTAGCTCTCACCTAAGCATGTCGCAATAAGCAATTAATCAATTGCATGTTCAATTAAAATGAGCTCGATAATTTCCATTGTGGTGATTCATATTTTTCGAGGGGCAATTTTGTTTAAAGAAACATCATAATCCATTTTATTTATGGTTTTCATTGTGTGTGTTTTTCATTTCCATTTTATATAATGGTTTTGATTGTTGTCGTTTTTTTTATTTTTTATATAGGGATATTTAAAATATCTTCCAGTTCCAGTGTAAAGTGTTCTTCACAAAATTAAAGTTTATTGGTCTTTGAGAGGACAAACTTATATTATTCTGCCATTTTCAAGATATGATTTAAAAGTGGTCTCTAAACAGCAATATTATTGTTTATCGCAGTAATTACTGGGGCAATTTATCACCCAGTAGAATTTATTATCGTGGAAGGCTTACAGTTTTACCAAAAGTTGAAAATACAATCAGTTCTTCAGCAACACTGCCAGGAAGAAGGCTAATAACAGAAAACTGAAGTGCCCTCGAACTTGTAGATGTTGTCTACACTCCACAGATGATTGTGATAATCACCAGAAAGCAAACCCTGCCGACCACCACCTAACGTGTCCTCACAAAGCACCTCAAGAGTTCTTGTATCCTATAAATCTTCTTTACATCATTACCCTCCGTTTGGGTAATCTGTTTTGGAACCCAGTGCCCCGTATGTTGTTTTTGTTCTTTTTTTCCCCCCTAATGCAGTCAGATTCATTAAGGAATCCATCTGTGCCAACTAGGACTGGAAGTTCCTTTCCGAAGCTGTCACCCAAAGCCCAGACAGGAGGAAATTAACAGGTCTCTTTGTGTTTGCTCAGTCTGTATTGAGTCATCACGATGGGGGTATTTTTAGCTGTAGATTCCTGTCTGCCCCCTCCATCCTACCGATAGCCCCCTTTATTGTTCATTAGAGAATATCATGTTCTGTGAGAACGGGAGAAATAATCAATGTCAAGTATCAGGCAAGGATCAGAGACACGAAGTTCGGGAACCTCCTGTGCTGCCGGTCGCTGTGTGTGGCAGCGGTGCAGCGTGCTTCCTTTGGTCGGGGAGGTTTTCATGGTGTTTTGTCTGCCACAGCTGCCTGGATCAACCATGTGCTCATTAAATGTTGAGCTTACACCCACACTGATACTGTGGCAGCTCAGGTTACTCCTGTGGGAGTACCTGCATTCCCATCCCAGGTCCCAAATAATTGCCAGGAATTAGCTGGAAACCGGTCAACCAGATTAAAACAGCAACACACTAATGATTTTTATAATGTAAATGCGCAAGGATCGTAACGTGTGCATCTAAAGCAGTCAGTTTGGGGCCTGCGTCCCTCCCACGAAGCCACACTAGAGTCGCTACAGTGGCCAAGTGACCCAGTATCCTGTTTGCGAGGCGAACAGAAATATTTCTGATTGTTGTACATCCTGTCGGCCAGTGATCTGTAGCACATGCAGCTGCCGGGCATTAAGACCTATTTAGCATGTATTGTTTGAACCTAGAAAGGATTTCTGTCATCGCTGAGGTCATTTTCAATGCGTGTTTGGAGTTGTTCGGTGGAACGTGTGTCAGAATGAGTGAGAGATTATTGCGATTTGCAGTTCACGGTTTACATTCTCCTTGTGTCTCTTTATTAGCACCATTACTCACTTCCATTGTTTAACTGGAATGAAGTTGTGGCTTAATGTCACTTTTCCTATTAGCACGAAGAGTCTGTGCATGCCAATTGATCCTGCAGTTGTCATAGCAACATGAGCCACTAAACCTCTGCGCAGCTGTTGTTATGGAAGCCCTTAAACAGCTGGGGGGCTATTGAAGCGGAGGAATTGTGGGGGAACAGGTTCTTTGGTCCTCCCTTGACACCTTGACCCCAAAACTCCTCCAACCGAACCAAGATGGATTGAAGGCGTCCATCTGGAGGTTACCTGTTCCTTTATTAAACCTGCATATAGCATTTAGGCAGGAAGTTGTGAATATTCAGTTATTCCTGTTGGTTTTGGGTGTGCAGAGAAACTGAACCGATCAAGTGAGCTTGCCTTACTCTTCTGAGCTTTTCACACAAATGACACGAGCAACTGCATTCCAACCTGCCGCAGGAAGAGGAACATTTAGCGAGATACACATTTCATCTATAAAGCAGCTCCCGACTTGCGGTTTCTTTAGATTTATTTAACGTCACCTGACATTATGCAATTATAATTTCAACTGCAAGTGAAGTGATCTTATTACAGTGCCTTGCCTCACATTTTGTCCTCTTGGAGCCAAGGATTTCAAAGCATTTCATATGGAGTTTATGTGACAGACCAAGATCAAGTGGCTTCCCTAATTTTTTTACTAATTAAATTCAGAAAATTGAATTCAGTCGCCCTGGATCCGATACCCCTAAATAATATGTAGAACAATCAGCTCCATTCACAAGTCGCCTAATTAACAATTCAGCCTAGTTCAGCTGTTTTCAGAGAATATTGGTGGACAAACAGACAGGTTAGAGGGAACGCTGTGGCCATCTGCAATCTTTACAATTCAAAGAGCTGTTTTTCTTTATCTCCGCTAAATAAAACTAACAAAAAAGTAACAAGAAAGACAATTTGTGTTTTATTTAAAATTTCTACTATAGGGATTTTGTTGTCGTTCCTGATGAACCACCATTTTGTTTGCATTTATGGGTTTTAAAATAAAGGAAAACACAAAGCATTTGCAATAATAGGAAGTATGTATATATTTTTAGATATTTGTGGGAAATTATGCAAAAATAAGAGCATAAATAGTTCTTAAAAAATAGTCGTGGTACTTTTAGTTATATTCTGTTATGGATATTCTTTTCAGCTATGTCATAAAAATGTAAAAGCTTCTAAAACTTGGGTTTGTTATTATATCTATGTTTAAAAGTTCTTTATCATTTCAGCCGAAGCTGGTAAAAGTCCAAAGAGTCACTTTGGAAAATTGTCTCTGCGGGAATGAATACAAAATACTTCTCAGCAGTTCTCAGATTTTAAAATAAGGAGGAATTATTTTTAAAAGATCCAAATATGTTGCATGATTTTCCTTCCACTTCACTTTTCGGGACTACTTTGTGTTGGTTGGTCACTTATATGTACAATGAAGTTTGGGGTCGTAATGTGACAAAATGTGAAAAAAAGAAAGAAAAGAAGGCACTGTAGTATAAGAAATGCGTAACTCTAAATAACTCAACAGGGACAAAACAATCCTGGTTGTGACATCTCTAATCAAGCAATTAGCAACCAGGCTGCTAACTGGATTGATAGCGATTTCAGTTGGACTTTCACACCTTCACCTGCTGATGATTTTAATGGATTTAAGCCAACGTGTCGTTTTGTGCCAGAGTGGAAAAAGCAGGGCGGGAAAAAGTACATAAAAAAAGTCTTTACAATAAACTACCATGCATCTGATTGCTGGCAAAAACTATTCAGTTGCTCTTTTCTGTGAGTTTATGTTGGAGTGGAAAAATTATTCATATAAATAGATATTTAACCCTCAGTGTATGCAGAAGCGACGTTATCCACCCATTTCTAGGCTAAATAAACCCTGAAGGAGAAAAGAAGCAACTTCAGCATCACTCTCCAGACCTTGATCATTTATTTTCATTTGAGAGAGAGAAAACAATCCCCCAATACATTAATGTTTATTCATCTTGAGTTGCTTCCCTAGCCCAAATCTTCAGCTTGGTTTTTTTACACACTTTTCCTTCTTTTATATGTTTGATTCATATGCCGTTGAACTCATAGAGACAGCATATCACACACGTTCACGCTGAAAGAATTTTCAGCTCAATTGACATGAATGTGTGTGAGACGAAGCTGAACAGCCCATGAGGCCGAGGGAGAACATGCACACACACACACACACCCCCACACACACACACACACACACCCACACACCCCCACATGCACACACCCGAACTGAAAGCTGAGCAATTGAGCTCTTTGGTGTTTTACACTTCCCCACAATGCGACCCAGAAATAAACAAACAGAAAAAAAAAATCTCTATAATCTTAATCAATATAATGTTTAATACATATCCTTTTATCATAAAGTCTTCCAGCAGACGGCTGTCTCCTCCTTGGGAAATTAAATATTAGGCAATCACAATGATGAATATTAACTTGATGTATTCTAGTATTTTGTTTGTCTCCAAGATATTTTCCTTAATCTATGTTTTGCCAAAATAAAAAAATTAAACAAACAACAATAATATTATCCCCCAAGCCAAATGGCAAAAACCTGATGAATTACGTTAATGATGGTGTTTGAGAGATTTCTTTGATATATTTTTACTAGTTTTATTAGTATTTTTGCTTAACAAAAATGGAGATGATTCTAATGACGGTGAAACCTTACATGGCCTCACTGTCGCCATGTGTGTTACATTTATCCGAGTTGTTGAATTGTTCTAGGTTTTGGTGTGTTTGGGATCTTTCACTTGTTAAAAACTCTGCGTTGTAGAAGTTGGGATCATGTTGTTGCTGTTGTGAGAGGAATTTGAAAGCTCTGGATGTGTCCTTCTTCATTTGACATCCACTTTGTGCTATTTTCCAGAAAAACAAAGCCTCAGCATAATGCTACTTCCACCATGTTTGACGATTAGCGGTGTTCTTCGGTTGAAAGGCTCACTTTGAATCTTTCAAACATTCTTGATCTTATTTGACCATAAACCTTTTTTTTTCCTTTCAGGGCATTTGACTTGTCCACATGGGTGTTCCAACAGGAGAACAAACACCGAACTGTTTTTGCTGTGGATGAAGTAGACAAGCATAAAGTTTCTGTAAAGCTCTGACCTGAACCTGATTGTACATTTATAGATAATGCCTAAAGGCGAGTCTGTGTCAAGAAAGCAGCTCATCTAAATGAAGCATTTATGTGGAGAAAATATAAAATATCCAGACAGTCAGAGTTTCCCCAAGACTTTTCCCGTGGCTTCAAAAAGTGGTTTCACTCCAACTGTAGAACATTTAACCACACATTTGTTGGGGTATGTTAGCCAGCATGTATACATTTGTGCCTGTGTGGATTAAAGAACATGTATCATAAATTCAAACATGTTTCTGCAAACTCAGTGTGGCATTCATCCCCACAATGAGTGGATGTAAACCTCAGACCAGCACTGTGTGTCCACTTGTGCGGAGGCAGTGCGAGCGACGCGAAGCAGATTCAGGAATGCTAATGTTTCCTCTGTGACTTCTGTTAGGAACACAGTGATTAGACCTCCAGCCCCCTGGGGGGAGCCCCTCGGTGCCCTGGCTCCTGCTCTGATTTACTCTGATGTGGACAGGAAGGTCGGCTCTGTCCCTAAAGGGTCATGGATAAGAACAGTTGAAGATTTTGATGTGTGTGTGTGTGTGGTAGGTTTCAATAGGCGGAGGCGCTTCAGTAGGATCTCAGGCAGGGGTCGGAGGGACGACAGAGGGAGGAAGGGGCTTAGGGAGGACTACGGAAAGGATTACGGAGAGACTAAAATGTTTTCTTTGTGGCTGAAAGAAACCTTAGAAATTCTTCTGCACAGCCCTGCTCACATTTGAGTGGCCCTTTTCCAAAGAAACCACATCGGGGACTTTTCTTTTTCTTTATCTCTATACTTTGACTACTGAATCTTAAACCTTAAAAAAAAAATTAGGAATGAGACAAATAGAAATCCCATAGTTTCCGTTTGTATGTACACAGTTCTCCTTGATAGTAACTATTAAACTTAATGAGGTCTGTCGTTCCCTACAAAAAAATCCCATGAAATTCACATGAGAATCACATGCAATTTTCATGTGATTCACATATGCTCACATATGAATTTCATGTGAATTTTTTTGTAAGGGGTGCATCAATATACATAAGCGTGTCCAGTTTCTGACAGATTTTATTAATACTTGAGGCAGTTCCACTTATTTTCTCACATTATTTTAGTTAAAAATCAAAACGAATTTCTTAGTTTTCCCAAAAACCAATATGAAAATTACCTAAAAATATATATTTTTATCCCCACCCCCCCCAAACCCCTCTTGAAATAAGCCAAACTCAAAAATGTTGGAACTGTTTTCTTATAATCTCCACCGCCTCTACTTTAGTCTCCCCTCCTCATCAGCGTGGGGCCTCTGGTCATACCCAGCCACCGCACACACAGAGCAGTCCCCACTGAGACGTGCAGGAACTGGTTAAATACCAGCCCTTCAGAGGCTCCGTGCTAGCAGATTGCAGGAGGTGGCAGCGTGCTGTGAGGCCCGGCCACACTCCCACTGTTCAAGTGGAGCTCTAAGCGAAAGATCAGGTGTCCAGCCCTGAATGCTCGATTGAACTTAAATCTTTTACATGTGCGCCACGACTTGCTCACCATGTGGCTCAAACGTGGCCAGCCTGGCAACCGCTCAGCCGAGCCCGAGTCTTCACTGACTGACCTCCATGTTTCCACAAATTTCATTTGAAAGTTATGGAAATATTTTGGGTTCGATCATTTGATTTACTTTGTTTAAATAAAAATCCGAAAACATTTTGAGAACTAAGTCACATAATGCTTTGTTTTGTGGGGATAAAGTTTTACTCTCCGAAGGAAATGTTTTTTTTTCTTAAGCCAGAGATGGAGAAATCCAAATTTTGTGGCATATTTTTGATCTATGGAAAGTGTTGAACTGCCGATATTGATCTTCGCTGTTATAGATTTCTATACATAATCCATATCAGCAGAAGATAAAAGAGGAGTATTGAAAGCATTTTTCCTGATCTTTCTGCCATAAGTGATCAATTATTTAGCTTATGAGCTGAAGTGATGTAAGAGAGAAGTTGCTGTAAAAATAACTGTACTGTGTTGACATTTAAAACTGCATCTTATAATCTTATATTAGCAATCAGCATAGCTATCATTACAAAAGTAACGGCCTCTGAATGGAGTAAAACTTCCCAAAAGGTTGGCAATATTTCAAAAAATAAAAAAGATTTTAAAAAATTATTAAATCAATCCTAATAAATCTACTTTTTCATCACAAGATGTGTTTTTCTTCTTACTTAAATGTTCATCTCTAAAGCAAACAGAGCAACAGTAAACAAAAGTGTTTATGAAAGGTATGTTCCCCCTTGTGTGTTTTTAATAAATGTAGAGATCTATTTATTTAAATTTTTTACAGTACTGACAAAAAGAGTAAACACTCTGGTGAAGATTTAATAAGAACTGTTGAATCTATCAATACTTTTCACAATCACTTGCTCTCTGTGAACCCAATTGCAGTATGTTTAATTGCATTGTTTCAGACTTGTACAGGTCTGCAAGCCTTGATTCTTGCAGTAAGTTGAAATAAGAGATAATTATAACTTATTGGTGAACCTTTGCATCTTTTCACAGGCTGTGACTGGAGATTCGGATGTTTGGTGCGGGCCAGCTAAATGTAAGTTATCTGTTGCCTTTTTCTTGAGCAATCTTTGATTCTACACTTTACTAACAAAGCACATTCAGTGACCGTTAAATTTACTTTGGGTACCACCTTTTTGAAAAGAGCTATTATCTGTAAAAGCTCAATGGCTTACATAGTACAGAATTAAACATTGTCCTGCTGGAATTCAGTTAAACCAAAATATCATCTCAATCGACGCTGCTGATTTAGTGTCTAATTAGCAAACAACACAATATCTACTTTAGCATGAGGACGGGTGTGATCTCTTTCTCTTAAAGATGTTTATTGTCACGTCTTCAAAGTACCTGTGTCATATTTGACGTGCTTAATAGCTGGTGAGTGTTGGAGTCAAGGGTTTGGCCTTCTGCTCTGACCAGACTGCAGGTATTTCATCTGGTGTTACTTCATGGTCTTGTTTTATTTTTCCTGTCTCAACTGACCATGAGTGAAGAAAATATTAATGCTCTATGAGTAAAGTAATGTCCTTCTGCCTCTAAAATCTGAAACGGCACCATTTTTGTTCACATTTTGTGAAGCAGGAAGTTGCGCAGGTTTAGTTCTTGGTGCAGCGCCACCACAGGAGAGGTGAGGAACAGGTTTTTCAGTCAGAGTGGCTCCTTTAACAGTGCAGAGTGAATGCGAACGGGACGAACTGAAAACAGAACAAACGATTCGGTTGGGGACCCTCATGTTGGCACCTAATTGCAACCGAGTCGACGATCATGTGTGAAAAGGTTTTGAAAATATCTAGTATTGCACAACACATTTCAGTCAAAGGAAAATAAAATAATTTTCCTGTTCCGTGATTCAAATAAATAAATGATGTTAAAAAAACAATATTGATTCAGAAAGGGGGCAAACATTTAGAATCTTTACTCCTTTAATTTCAGCATATCGATACACCAACGCTTCAACGATTTGGTCTGTTTTAACCAAATCACAAACACATTCACATTACTTCTCAGGCAGTTACTGAGTGATTCCTATTTCATTTTTCTAAAGCTGTCGTATCATGTAGTTTTCTAATATGTTTGTACATAATAGCTTTAATCAGCATATCCTTCAAGAGAACGTCTCCTCCTTTAGTATTTCATTGTGAGCTGTTTTCCACCTCTGCTCTATTCGGCCAATAAGCAGCCAGTTGAAAAAGTGCTAAATTGTTTTCTTGGAGGATTTGAATATTAATGGCCGTCCCTGTGGTTCAGACTGAATTAAGCCTTCAAATTTAAATGTCTTCTGGTCCCTCATGTTGGCACCTAATTGCAAATTGAAGGACTGAAAGCACACAATTTAAGCTCTGGCTAAATGAGAAATAATCTCTAAAGAAAATCAGGGATGGGCTTTTTCTGATCCTACAACCTCATGAGCAAAAATAAAATCAGAAAGCACCATCAACGTCTGTAGAAAATAAAAAGCGAAAGTAATATATATTTTTTTGACAATGGGGAAGTGTTTATTTGTAATTATTTATAACTGTATGTTTCATCTACAGTCATGTATGAGCAAGCTGGTTTGGTCTATCTGCTTGCCTAAGCAAATGTCTACCTATATAAAGTCTGGTAATCTTCTTGGATCTGGAAACTCAGCAGTGCTCTCAACATATGGCTCTTTTTTTTCTACAGAATACAAGTAAGCCTTAGAACAGGTGAACCCAGGAGTCCATTCTGTAATCTTAAGTGACCAACATACTTAGGCGGATGTCCACACGTGCTCGATGAGGACTCAAAGTGGACGTCCACCGGACCCGTGAACGCATACCCTGCGTCCCACAGTAAACTGCTTGGCAGGAGAAAGTGTTCACTTTGGCTGTTTTTTACGTGACACCAAGCTGATAAGGTTGAGAGTGGAGCTCAAGGACACGCTGTGTGACTGCCACCCTCCGTGCCACACTGACAGGTGTGTGGTGGCCAAACATGCAAGTATCCCCTTCGGATTGTGGAAAAAGAAGGAATTTGTCACTAGAAATGTAGGCAATGGGTACGCTCAGCTAATTTCGCTGCTTGTACTTGTGACAGTGCAATGACAATAAAAGTTGAATAAAAAAAAAAAATTATTAAAATCTCAACCGACAATGGACTGTGCGCGTGGAGTCCATGCAGAATACTCACAGTACATTTGTGGGAGTCGTAGCACCTAAGAGGACAACCTGGAATCATGCGCTCGGAATGCTAAAGTTGGTTTTGTTCACGTGAAATTTCAGCCAGTTAAGTTGCAATTTACAAAAAAACCCCAAAAACAAATAGAAAAACAAATTGCAAAGTCTTGTCGTCTACAGCCTGAAGTATGTATTATGTGAATTTGGACAAACATAGAGTGTTACAGACATATTTTCAAAATCACTCCTTTAGATTCTTTACTGGAAACAACTGCAGTATATGACATGTCTTTACTGAAGTCAAGCTATCTCTGTTATTCTTACTCAATGTAGTCTTTTAACTCAAATGTAATTCAGTCCTTAATGCTAATGACTCTTTAAATTGTATTTTTTGACTTCAAACTTATAAGACCACGTAGACAACGTACGGCTGTCTTTGGTTGAGAGGAGGACTTGTAAACTAAGACATTTGTGTTTTCCTCCACACATTCCCAAATAATCACACAGCTTGTCTCCTTGTCCTCTCAGCCCCCAAGTGTTCCCCACTCTTTCCCTGCGTCTCCTCTCTCAGAATCTCCACCATGATTCCCTGCCAAGGATTGTTTTACGCTTAATTTTGTTAGACTTAATGAGATTTTACTAATTAAATCTCCTCCTGGTTGGAGACCCCCACTTCCTCATTTCCTAACATAGCCCCATCCCCGCCCCCCTTTGCAGTTAAAATCACTCCAGCTCTCTGAGAGATTGCTCAGCGAGCTATTTTGCACAACTCAACGTCCTGCTTTTTCTTTAATGAATAACAGCAACAGTGAGTTGTAAAAGGCGAGGCCAGTTCCATGGTGGGATTCTTTATTTTGTGCCAAGACGCTCTGGTGATCTTGTGATTGTGGCTGAATTTTCAGATCTAATTTGGTTTGGAGACATAAGAAAACATTATGAGCACTGTAGGCTGACCAAAACTAAAATCTACATCAGGTTTGGTCACTACTGTGTTTGTCATGGTATGATTCAGTTTATGTGCCTCAAATGTACTTTCACTTAAGCTTGTAGCACACAGGTCAGCTATTGTAAAGCTAAAATGTTCTAGATCCACGCATCTTTTAATAATCCCTGCATTAGCCAAAGGCCAATGCTAAAAGGGAAGTGCTGAAGGGTGGGATCAAATCACTTCAAGCAGTAAGGTCTCGGAGGTCGCCGCTGACAACAGCCGCTTGCTCTGCTTTTGTGGACACCCCTGTGGGACTCTCACACTGACTATTGTGGGAGCTAGCCTCCTGTTTCCCCCCTTTCAGTCCTGGATATCCAGTGCCAGGGCTCAGCGCCTCGGCCAAAATGTCCATTACGCACCTCCTCGCGTACCCTTTTATTTTTGTGCACACTCATACACACCGCTCAGTGCAAGAAGCATCTATGCCGTGGCCCTCTTGTTTGGGTGAGCAGGCAGAGTGCCTGTTTCAGATGGGACTCCTTTCTTCTTGAAGGCTCATGCCGATCAGGTTTCTGCCACCTGTCATTCAGCTTAGCAGGCAGGGAAAGGGTGGTGGGCAGTAGGAGGGAAGGGGGTGGGGTGCCATGGCAATATGGCACCGTGCCAGCACCCTGCCTGTTGTTTCAGCTTACTCAGAGCCTCTAAGATTGTGCAATGATTCCTGAACTCATGCGGTCGAAATGTTCCCCATCCATCCTTACACACCAGGGTTCTTGACCCCTCCAGATTTGTTCTTCTTCTTCAGTTTTTTTTTTTTACACTATTTCTGATCATCAAACAGTTCTTTAATAAAAATGAAATAGCAGTTTCCAAACTGTAATTTCATCAATCTATCCAATGTTCTTCTAAAGTCAATAACTGGAACACATGATATATCAGTATTGACATCAGTCCGAAAAAGTAAAAATGTGCCGATTTAATAGCCGATGTGTATTTCTACCTTATATACTTGATATATATATATATATATATATA
>CAEFZY010078372.1:0-16103 GCA_903066815.1 Brachyrhaphis roseni
GTTTTTTTTTAATGTGGCTGATATTTTGAGCTTGGTTTGGGAAGAAAAAGTAATAATGTCCCCCCACTTAGCTTTGTTTTCTCTATTTTGTCCTCGGGCTGCAAACTACCAAAGTTTTAAATCATAATGAAACTTTCAGTGTTTAAATCTAAGAATACACCATTGTTTATCCTTACGGGTTCTTCTTTTAGCTCTGAGAGATGCAATGCAGCAATTTTCAAGGTTCTTCATCAGTTCCTGAACCAAAATGTCACCCAGCGTTTCTGTTGCTGATGTTTTTTGTCTTCATATGCTTCAGGGGGAAAGGTTCAAAGTTGATTTTTTTTTTGTCTCTTATTTATGTGTTCTAAGTTTGCATCCATGTTTGAGTTTGAATCTTTGTTAAACCATGTGAGCTTATGAAACACCATGACAGAGGAGCTTTATGTAAATTGCTTCTTTTCTTACAAACTGCAGATCTCATGTAAATGCTCCAATTCTTTATTGTACTGACATTTTTATTTTTTTTTTAGGTTTAAAAGATTTAGTTTTTCTCCCAAGAGTTGAAAAGAATGAGTCAATAAAATATACCCAGAAGTTAAAAGCTGTTTTGTTCTCCTTTTTTAATCAAGACTGTGCGCTGGAGGATGTCAGAAGAAACATTTCTCTCTTTTTTTCTCTATTTTTGTTTAAAGGAATGTTGTTGTTTTTTTTTTTTTTTATCTGGTTTAGTCTTTCACTCGAGGCTTTTCTGGCATTCTTTGAATAAATACCTATTTATTCAAGGTTTAATGAGGAAGATCCCAGAATGGCTTGAATGAATAATTGGCTGATAAGTAAATAGGTCTTTATTTAGACTTTTCAGATGTGCTGTTTGATCACTTGTTGGCTTTTTGTTGAACAAAGGAGAAGGCTCGAATGAGGTTTTGTTATTTAAACCAGTACAAGGACTGTAGTGCGTCCCGGCCTCCCCTCTGTCTGCTGTCACGGTGAGAGCTGTGGGAAACGGAGACAGATGGAGGGTCAGCTCCAGCCACTCTTCTTCTTCTGCTCAGACTAAGCGCAGCTGCAGTGGCATGTCCCCCGCGTACAAGGCACAGCGAGTGCAGGCTGACCCGCTGCAGACGAAAACAAATCTGCAACCCTTTGACACGGACGCGCCTTCTTGCTGAACGGTGCCAAGCCACAACAACGGAGGAGTCAGACGAAGCAGTCTGACAGCTGCTGGTGGAAGGTTCTGCACATTTGTGGCTGACAGAATGCGCAGAAAAGACAGATCCATGTTCCATTGACCTGTGACAGAGATAATCAGCTCGCTACCATTCACAGGTCACAGCAGTTATCTGTCTAAATGCTGGTTTTGCGTTTAGGGAGAAACTGATATGCACCGAATTGGCATTTAAAATGCAGAGGATTCCCTGAAGCCTTAACGTATTTAAATCTAACTAGTAAATGATGCAGAGACGGGAGAAATTTCTCCGTTTTAGTATGCATGCAAGGTTTTTCAATATCCTTCCTGCAATGGTGCCTGTTCACAGATTTATGCCGTATTCCACTGATCTTGAGTTTATTCCTGTTGGCTGTTTTCTGCTGTGGGTTGACGTTTCTGCTCGGATTCACTCGGTGAACATTCAAGGACAGAGCAGCTTCTGCCAAATACCAGTAATAAATATCCGCCCCGACCGACAAATCATATTTACGGTGTGTCAGCGATGCCGACGGCCGCTTGACTGATGCTGGCCCACGGCCTCCTCTCAAGCATCCTCCTCTCCACCAGCACCACCTAATGTGCCACAACGGACTCCGAGAAGGGTTTTTTTTTTATCCAGATGTTGTGATCTATATCTCTCCAGATTAACATATGCATACAGTTGGGTTCAAATGAATAGCATAGCAACATCACAAATCAGACCAGTCACTGTTTTTTTTGTAGAAATATAGAAAACAAATTGCTAACAGGAGAAATAAAAACTCAACAGTCGACAAATGCATGCTGCTTTCTGTAACTGAATCAATCATTTGAAGGAATTTAGGTTAAATTATAACAGCGGAGTTCAAACAGTAAATAATTTTGTTCTATAAATAAACAGGTTTGAAACAAACAGGTGTCAAACAGGATGAAGGCAGAACGTTTTGCACCTGCAGATGGGTCAGTTCAGACTTTGTTCAGAAGAACAACATACTTTGACTTAATAGTTGATTGGAGAGATTCAGAAGGGAAGAAACTGATAGTCTGCTCAGCTAAAATATACCTAATGCTTTGGAAACCAAAATCAGAAAAAAATAGAAGGAAACAGGAAACCACCATTCAAAGAATGACCACAATCACAAAAGTGAGTCAGTAATTAGTTGGTCTACAGTTGTCTGTCAATACAACTGTAGATCAGTTGTATTGACTAGTCTACAGTCGATACAACTGTAGACCAGTCAGTCTACAGTGCAGCAAATATATTTAACATTTGCTGCACTGTTAAATATATACAACAGGCTTTACAAAGTTGATCTGAGCAAACACAAATTCAGGAAAGAGGCCCTGACTGCTGCAGTCAAGTCAGCAGAAATATCCTCCAATAAATATCCGTGGCTTATCCTGCAGAACGGCACATTATTATTCCAAACAGGAACGAGAGCGCCGGGCATCACAAGACGATGGACATGCTGTGATGTGCTCAGAGAGATGTGCTCAAAATAGATCTATCTGGGGTGCTGTGGTGGCGCAGGGGCAAAGCACAACCCATGTATTGAGGCCTTAGTCCTTGTGCTGGTGGTCACAGGTTCGATTCCCAGCCTGGTGACATTTACCGCATGTCTTCTCCCTCTCTCATAACCTTCTTTCCTGTCGAACTACTTTCAAATAAAGGCCACTAGAGCCAACAAAACCTTAAAAAAAAAATAGAAACATTAAAAAAAAATGTATCTCAAAATGAAACGTTCAACAGACAAGTTTGATAATAATGACAATAATTTATTTATTCATGTAGAATAAGAATCTTTGGCAGTGGAGAACAGGAAATCATCTCAAAGTGAAGTGTTGCATGTAAAAGCCTGGCACGGCGACACAAATCCCAACTGTGTCCTGCTGGAGTATAACCGGTCAGACTGGTCAGCGTCGTATTATGACCGCGACCCTGTAGGCGCCTGCCGATGCTGATCTGATTTAGTCTGAAGGGAAAACTGGCCTGGCTTGCAGATGGGAAGAGTTTTTATGACACAGATGGATAATAAAATAAAGTGTCCTTCTGAATTAGTCAAAGTGAAATCTGGCACAGATGGTCTTTTATAACAATTTGAGTTCATTAACACTCGTGTTGAAGATCTCTTGTTACCCTCACATTGGTGAATACAATTCTGAATGAAAAAAATAATAATAATACAAAAACAAACAAAAAAATTAATAAAAACATGAACTTATTTAGTAAAGAGGGAGTAAAACCACTTACAGAGTGGTTCATTCATCCTTCAGATTCACATAACACTGACATCTGTCAACTGGCATCAGTCTGAGATATTTATCTGCTTTCTCTTTTCAGTAGGATGCCAAATTCATTTTCAGTCCTCGCACATTTTATTCCTTTTTTTCATGCAAAAAGATAAATCTGCATCGGAAAGCAGCACTAATTGCACCTCTTCACCCTGAAGACAGGGCATGTAAGGCCTTTTCAGTATTTGCCAATGACTTGATAAAACCAAGTACAGGAACCAATCAGAATGCACCAACATAGCATTCGTCACACAGCTCACAATATGAGGGGAGAGCTGGGGCAGGGGAGGGTGAACGCATACACACAAACATATACACACCTATATGTACACACATACACTGTGCACACTGTGCACAAGCCAGACAAGGGCTGTTCAAGATGCCCAACTGGGGAGAAAAAACTGACGTTAAGTTCTTTTAGTCAGCTAATACGGTTCAGAACACTGTTGAAGGTCCATTCAGTCATTATTAACAAAGTCAAACAGGACTGAACACCAGAAACTTGCTGTTTCATTTCCGTTCAAAGAACATTAAAGCTTCATCTACACAGATAACTCATTTTCACAATACTGTTGGAGGTCGGGGAGTTCGGCTGCTCCCCGCCTGTGCAAAAATCTGTCGGAGGCCACTTGGGGTCACTGTTGCACGGTTGCACATTAAGGCTGACAAGGTGATGATGGCACAGTTTGTGATGAGACCCAAATGGGAAGAGTCTGAAAACAGTCTCAGAGAGCTCACTGAGATGCATCTGGTCCATATTAAATAACTCAGAGCTCTTAGTTTATTAATGAATTCTCCCACTGCTACGATCCAAAGTGACTTNAGGGAGGTCACAGCGTGACTTTGCTGAGTCTGACCGAGAGGCTGGAGCGATGCTGAGCGCGAGGAAGAGTGGAGCTGCAGCGGCTCCTCAGCTGCACAGGTCGGCCGGCCGAGCCTCGAGAGCGCAGCAGGAAGTCGAAGTTGGCTGAGGTGTTCATGGCGTAAAAGACGTTGGCGTTGTCAGGAATCACCAGCTCTGAAAGACATTAAAGAGAAGACAAACACTTAGTATTAAGAAGCTGTCAGTGATGTATTTCTAAATGAGATCAAGATCAAATAATCAGCAGAGAATATAAAATGTCACTAAAGTTGAAATCTTTGTTTTTTTGTGTGTGAATGTGTTTGCCTTTAAATTACACTTTTTGGCAGCCATGTTTTTACCTTTCTCCTCAGAGATGACCTGCACCAGCTCAAATCCTTCCTCTGGCTCCACCTCCAGGTTGTGCTTCGCCATGGCTCTAGCTATCACAGCTGGAGTCTTGTCCTGACTGGTCAGCTATTTAACAACAACAAACATACCGGGTTACACCTGCTTCATCGCAGATTGGCTCAAAAGTCCAAGCTGTTTTCTTTTGAAAACACAAAACCTGTGTTTTTGCTCACCAGTATGCTCTTGTACAGATTGCCGTTGCCGTGCTCCAGGCTGACTCTGATGATGCACGCGTCCTGGGCTTGGGTGTTGTACGCCGGGGTCTGGCTCAGGGAGCAGGGAGACATGGGCGTGAGGGAGATGCACCGCCTGTGGGTGCCGGGACGCCCAGGCAGCGAGGGCGAGGCGGGAGTCATGGAGCCGCTGGCGGTCGATGAGTTGGTGTCCATGGAGTGGAGCGAGGTGCAGGACGATGACTCTGAGAGCTGAGGAGAGACAGACGTGGTCAGGCACGAATGTTATTTGAGGCAGCAGAGAGAACAAACTGAAACAAAGTGATACTTTTGCAAGTTTTAAAAAGTAAAAACAGATAACTCATTACAAAGTTACATTCTCTTTTCTTTTCTGTTTCCTTTCCCTTTCCTCCTTCCAGTAACCATAGAATCATGACATCCAGCTCAGAAATGTGTTGCAGCAGCTTTTTACTTTAAATGTAAAACAATGTCAGATAACAAAGTCATGCATTCATGGAAAGGATAAGAAATAACTCTAGATTTTTCTTTTCTGAGGGGTGATGTGTTTTTTTTTCTTTTAGAATAGTTAGAATAATTTTTTTTTTACAAATGTCTCTAAGAAAGTTATTTGACTGCAAACTTTAACAGTCACTAGCTGATTTCCAATAGTCATTTTTTTATACTCCACATGAAACATGTCTAATTATTCTAAGTTTTTGTTCATTTGCATAATGACCTCAATAAAAGTTTGCATCCCTGTTTACATGTTTACAATTTTACCTAATTTTAAATAACATTTGTGCTGTTACTTGTAGTATATTATTGCTTGCAGTTTATCCCACTTTTTCTAAATAGTCTGCTTTTTATGGACAAAATAAACATTCACATCTTGTTTTTTCTTTGAATTACACCACTTCTTTGCATATTTCTCTTAATCTGAGAAAGCTTTTTAAAAAAACTGTACAGTTTGATTCTCATGTTTTAAATTTACCCCTGCTGTACTGTATCTCATTCTTATCTTTTATGTTGTGTGAATATACACTTTTCCCCTTACCTTTCATTTCCCCTCGGTGGGACAGAAACGGATATTTCTATTTTGTTCTATTCCTGACAACCAGTTTGGTCGTAACTCACCTTGTTTTGACTGGAGTCGGCGTTGTGAGTCGGACTGGCGAGCCCCTCGTTGTCAGACGGACTGCTGGAGTCGTTGGACGACACGCTGACCGAGTCCATGCTCTCTCCCGAGCTGCCAGTAGGAGGCGAGCGCGGCGTCTCTCTGACTGGTGAACTGGCTGTGCTGCTGTCTGGCCCAAGAAACAATCTGCCCAGTGGAGGAATGGGAGTTATATGTTAGCAAAAGAAAGATATGCTTAGATGTGACTGCAACCCCCCTCAGATCTTTGGTCATTCATCTGTTTTGCGAGTGAACTCACAGGCTGATTCTCTTCACCATGCTCTTTCGAGGTTTGGGTAAAGTCGGGCTGCTGTCGCCAAGCCCTTCGATCTCACAAGACAAGGCGTAGCTGTAAGACAGAGCAATAAACCTTGAATATCATAAAACTTTAATAAGTCATGTGCGCTGCGAGGCAGAGAGGAGAAAAGAAAGACAAAATCAACACAATAGATCAGTGAGGAGTGAAGAAATGGTAGGGAGAAAGAAGTGTTTTTGAGCATGAACAATAGATCAAATTAGCTCACTCACTAATTTGATTGTTGACACATTTAGAAGACGAGATACAGTGAGAGAAAAGCAGCAGTACCTCTCCTCCTCACTGAGTTGAGGTTGGTTCTTAAACCAGCGGAGGAAGGCCGGGTCTGCAGTCAGGCAGTAGCTGTTACAGGCCGACTGGAGCAGCTTGATCTGGGCGATCACCTCAAACTCCTGCAGAGACAGAAGGACAGCGGGACGGTCATCAAAGGCAGAAAAATGCCTCACATCAGAAAAGCCATTTGGATCCTTCATGCCAGCCAATAAATAGGAGGATCCCTCACCCTGCGTCTCTTCTCAAAGTTGATTAGGCCCCCCTGTGGACACAAAGACACAGAGAGCGTACGGTCAGACCGGGGGGGCATCACATACCGGCGACCGCTCAGACAAACAGCATTAGGTGGAACACGCCGATTGGAACGGCAGCAACACAGGCATCAACATCACATCTGCAAAGTTCTGTTCACTCACAGCAAACAGACGAGGGACTAAACCTGCTGGTGCATTTTTTTTAATTTACCTCCACAATGTCTGGCAGTGCTGTGTCCAGCATGGTCAGATCAGTCAGAAATGTCCCCAAGTACGGTATTGTCCCTTGCATTGCGCCCTGTGGAGAAACATTTTTTATTTATTTTTTGGTCACTTTAACAGTAAATAAGATATTGCATTTGATCTTATAATATTGATATATGTATTTCTAATATTTGAGAGAAAAAAGCCTCTCAAATTAATTTGTAGAAAGTGAACAGACAGAAAGCAATTTGTTGCTTCTGTAATGGCGTATTAGTCTTCTTTCTTAGCTCTCTCCCTGATGGTGCTGGAAATTTTAGATTTTGCTGCTTGCTGCTTTAATTTACACTGGGCTGCTGACAGATGGCGGGCAGGCCTGTAAATTACAGCCCCGACTTAACGTGCGTACTGCACACAGTGCATTGGATAAACAAAGCCAAGCATGTGGCTTCAGCATCCTGGAGAGGCAAGAATTCTCCATTCACTACATTGCTCAGGAGGAATGTGTTGTTTGCATTTTTCTTTTCGTGTCAGCCGCTTTTGAAAAGAGGAAAAAAAAAAAAAAAAATCCATCTGTCTGGTTGTTGTTTCTGAACTTCACCAGGGATTCTCTCACCATTTCCTTCTGCAGCTGCAGTCTCTTGTGGGTGCGCTTTTGGTGATCTTTGGCACAGCTCTCCAAACTGGCAAACTTTGAAGTACCTTCCTGTGAAAAAAAAAGAAAACGAAAAAGGTTTTCACCTGATGTTTGACGGCAGTTAAATAGGAATGCATTTTGGAATTTAGCTGGGTCGGTGGGAGGCAATCTAGATCCGACTTACCCTCATGAGCAGCTCTCTGCTGGTCAGGTAGTTGTTGTGGTCAGAGAAAATGTCTGAGAGCTCCTCAAATGTCTGCATGCTGTCTCTGCATCAAAACACAGGCTTATTTCAGCAAACAGGATCAGAAACAGGTGCTAAACTACATGTGCAAAAAAAAACTAAACAAAACAAACGAACAAAACCCCCCGCAGTAACTTGCTTCCAGGAAGTTCTGCCAAAAGTCCGATTTGTTTAAAATAGATTATTATGCACACTTGAGAGGCTGAATGCTTACTTGTGAACACAAGCCCATACTCTTTTCAATCTGTACAAAGGGTTGGACTGCAGTGCCGACACAATCGCTCTCAGGGATGAGAAGTTTTTGCGTATCCTGCACTCCTGCGCCGAGACACCAAACAAACGGTCACAACGTGGCTCACAGCTTTTCATCTGTATCTGGGAAGCTTCTGGAACTTTTCCTGACCTGGGCGATGTCTATCCAGCGCTGGATGACCCTGGCCCTGACATGGGGTCTGAGCTGTCTGTGCTTCAGCACCGTGTTCACCACGCAGGCGGCGATGGCGTTGAACTGGGTGATGGTAGCGCGGATGGTGGGAGCGCTGTGCTTGTGGTCCTTCTTGTCCCTCTGAGACCAGATGGAGCCCAGGCAGTGGTGGGGGACTACCTTCTTAAACAACAGCTGGAAAGAAAAGATACAGAAACTGCTGGTGAGTACAGCTGGAAATGCTTGGAGTCCAGTACAGAAGTAGCTGAATTTTCGTACAAGGGCAGCATAAGTTCAAGTAGCTTGAGTAATTTCTCAATAAATATGAACACAAATTAGCCAGTATATGTGGTACTAATGGATATTTGGTGCTCTAACAGCTCAACTTTTGCAGTCAAAGATTTTATTCAATTACTTTTACTTGTCAAAGTAAGGTATCAAAGAGTTGCCGGGAAAGTATGTGAAAAGGGGCCAAAATTGAAAGACGAGCAAAACTTTCACTTTATATATAGAGAGAAATACACTAATGAAAATTTTCAGATCAGCTTAATAAAATGAGCTTCTCTGACTTGACTAGAGTACATCAATAAAACATTTTTAAGTATTTGATTTTAAGCAAATGTATGAAATTCTAAAGTTTTCTTGTGGGCTCATTTCATTAAAATATTTCTGAATTTTTCTGATTATGTTGTTCAGAAAACATCCAGCGGACTCCTCTAACGATGGCTGTAACTGGAGGGATATTTCAGAGGAAAAGCATCGTAGAGATGTGCAATGTCTCCATTTCCTCTCCCTCCTCTTACCGCGTCCATGTAGGTCAGCTGCTCGGCCACCAGGTCAGCCTCAAATGACAGGAAGTCCTCCTGGACCTCGATTTCCACCTCTTCTTCCTCCCCAAGGCAGAAGGAGCTGTTTCCCTGGAAACCAACTAAAAACAGACAAAAAATAGATAAACTATTAGACTCCAAATAAATTAACAAAAAACAGAGAAAAAATTAAACATATTTTGAAAAAAACAAACAAAAAAATACCATCTGTTTCGTCCATGTTGGACTGACCCTGCAGCTGCTCCAGCAGACCCTCGGCATGTCGGAGAGCCTCTGAACCTGGCAGAGCTTTGAGCAGGTATTCCACCAGCCTGTGGAGGCAGGGGTAGTCCGGAGGCTCCTGGAAGTCCTGGGGACACTGATCCAACCAGGCACGCAGGATAGAAGCCAGGGTGCTGTAGGTGCACAGAGATGGACGTGTGTAATTAGTGACTGATGCCACCAGGAGCTCAACTGGAACTGACTGTGACATATTAAAACTGAGTCTCACTTTCTAATGGCTTCACTGCTTTCAGTGCCTTCCTGATCATTTTCTTCCACACTCCCATACCTGCCAGAGAATAAGAAAAAACAATCTCAATTTAAGCTTGCAGCCGTTCGAAATCATGTATATCATGTTCTTTTTTTTTTTTTTTTAATGTAGATTAAAAAATGAAGAAGAAAAAAATGTATCCGGCCTACCTGTCCAGCAGCAGCTGCAGGACAGTCTGGGTGCTGGCAAAAGCTCTGTAGGTGGAGAGGAAGATGGAGGTGTAGGTGAGGTCGTTGTCTCCGAAAGCCGTTAGCAACGTCTCCACCAGGCGCTCCAGAGTCCCGGCGCGGATGCTGCGGATTTTGCAGGTTTCCAGCTGGCTCACCGTGTGGCCGGGAGGCAGGCGATCGCCCTCCGCCTAAAAACAAACACCTTCAGACTCCAGAACACACTCAAACACCTGCTACATGCGTCTTGCTTTGGTCACTCTCAGATGGAACAAGTATATCACAAAATTTGACTTCAGGTTGAATAATTTACTATTTTCTGCAGGAAAACTCCAACAAACAGTCTATATCGTCACCATAAAAGTAATTCCATGATAGTTTTTCTTTCAGTATTTGAACCCATTAGTCCTTTATTTGTGCGTCATTTCCTGCTGGTGTTTTATCCCCCAAGTTTATTTATTTTTTGGATTTCCTTTTAACATTCCTCCGTCTGCGTTTTAGAGTATTGTAGTCACTGCTTTTCACCACGTAGGTGAAAACTTTGAAAGATCTGAATTTGTAACTTTTATGCCAATAGTTTTTGTGAACATTTTAGATTTCTAATTTTTCCACTTATCTCCAAACCGGCTCATTTTTGTAACAGAGCTTAAAGACTGACAATTAGAGGAGAATATCTACTGACGTTTTGAGTTGGAAAGTTGGAGACTTTTCACCAAACCCGACTTCAACGTCAAATATGGATACCGATGTGAAAAAGCCAAACCCGGGACATGAAAAGGGAAAAAAAATAAATAAAAAGACATAATGAAAGAAAAAAACGAAGAAAGAAGTGACAGAAATGAATACACATATTAATAAAACATGCAACTATTTATCTTAAGATAGATGATTAAAATTACAAAAAATGCAACATTAAATAAATTATGCAAAAGAAATTGACAAAAAAAACAAATCATGCTGAAGTAAATTCAAGTGCAGGTCCCCCCCCCTGTTATTATTTAGCATTGTTGCCTTGGTTACTTTGTAACCAACTTTTTTGGGTTCAAAGTTGAACCACAGGACGTTTTGTACTAACCATTTATCCCTTTTTACCCCAGGAGGACGTCTCGCACCGACCAGAGTCACAAATGCAAAGCGATTTTTAATAGTTTTCTCATAGTCGACTGGAAGCAAATGCGGTAAAAAGAACTCCAATAAAAACATCTACCAGCTGGAGGTAACTTCATCGAGTTATTTTGACTTCAATCAGAGGCCATGTCTCACATTTTGGAAATAGACATGACTAGAGGGAACAAAACCGAGAAAAGTTTAATGAGGGTTCAATAAAAAGTTGTAGCAATATAAGGAACCATTACATTTATCTATAATTCTGATTTTGACATTTTCATGATCATTTTTATGCTGTAAATGAAGATGCCTAAGTACAAAGGAAAACAAATTTGAATCTTATGGTTAAAATGTGTACAAAATGGCAGCAAAACAACATGAAATTGTCATAAAAACCAGCAAAGGGATGAACAACCATCCCTTTATCGTTGGACCAATAAGTGCAAAGATAAAATTAAACACTTTAAAGGGCTTGCATGATCTGACAACAAGTAATTATAATACTACTGCTACATATTGTGGTGATATCTGGAGTATTTAATGAAATACTTTTATGTTTTTTTATTTATTAGCATGCTCTGTACTACAATGCCTCAGACATTAATGACACTGTCTAAATTTAGTGCTATAGGAAACAGTGAACATGTATTTTCTGGCTGCGAGTTTTAATCATGACATATTTTTCTGTTGTGTTCAGAAAAACAAGAACACGACATGTTAATAAGACACAAGGTTATAAATTATAGTCTGAGATAAAAATCAATCCATCTCTGATAACCAAAGAATAAAGAGGAAACAGCAACGATAGCCGTGACCTATTTTTAATCCCGGTTTCTCCAGATGTGTCCGACTATTGTGTCCGAAGGGGAATCGAGTGAAAAACAGGCAGGGAGAGACTGTGGGAGGGTGGCACATATGCGCACTGAGAGGAGAGAGACCTTGGTGAAGTTAGAGCGCTGCAACAGGAAACGCTCCAATCTGCTTTTAATCACAGTGAAGCCCCTCCTCCACCGGCCCTCCAGACACAGAGGAGGACAGCGGCAGAGCAAACTTCTCCCACCACTCCCCTCTGATAAGAGCCTAAACACGTAACAAGTAAGATTTCTATCTCTGCGAGTTGAGTCACCGCTGGGTCACACAGAGTCTTAAACGTCACAAATCGCAGTGCATGAAAAAAAAAGAAGAGATTTGTCCGTTTGCGATCCTGTAAATACAACTGAACTCGTTGGAGCTGCTTTCTCCTTCGCTGACAATCAATAACTTCCAGGGAGTGTACTGATGTGTCAGCTGGAATTTTCTCCTGCTTTCCGTGGTCGGTAGCTGGCACTGATCAAAACACCCACTTTATTTTAATTAGCTGTAGCACAGTCGGTGCCTCACGCCACTGTCAATACATCAATAGGCCCTTATAGCCGCAGGGCTTTTGTGTTATTATGCAGCTTACTCACCAAGTTCCCCAACATGCCCCATACAAAAAAAGCAACAAAAAAAACCCCACCAATGGGACAAAATACAAGACTGATTTATGTCAAACAGAAACTCTGTGAAAATGTCTAAAGCAAGCTAATGCCCTATAATTTGTCCCCTCTGTGCTGCATAATAATACAGTCCACAGCATCTTATTATGCAGGGCATAATAGCAGAGGAAAACAGTAATGCCTCATATTCTCTGGAAAAGCGTTTAATACTCTGTTTGTTCCTCCGTACCAGCATTTGGTAGAACGCACTTCCCCGTGCGGAAAAACAAGCAGCTTTGCCAGCAGCTGGAAAAGTCAGGAAATCACATGCTCTAGCAAAACAGTCCAAGTCGAGTAAAACTGTCGCTTTTTTTTTCTTTTTTGTTAGCCAGCAGCTGAAAGGTGTTGCCTAAGTTAAGCAGGCTTAAGACGTTAAAACAATAACAGTGGTGTCAAACGGCTGATTTAAACAAAAAGGGTCAGTCGAGGCGTCCTGGTTTTAAACTCAACAACAGATAGCTTCAACAAACCATCTGTATATAATCAAATTTATGGCAGTTCAACATACCAATTAAAATCCCGGGTTTTACATTTTTGCAGCAGAAAGCCGGGAAGGAAGAAAAGCATCAGGAGGTCATGTGTCTGCTTAGGTTTGTTTTGAGCCTGCGCTCACAACCGATTATATAAGGTCATATTTTTATGATGTAGACATAGCCTACTGTAAAGAAATGTGGTTATATGACTGCAGTATAGGTGTCAGCAGAAGGTCACTCAGAGATGTTATGACTTGATCAGAGGTCGTAACCTGTCATGTTTCATAAGAGTCGACTGGCCCAAACAGGGACCAGAGCCAAAATAAATGGAGAAAGGTTTTATCAGAAAGATATATTACACAGCTAAATTAAATTATACATAAGAGAGGGAATTTCATGCCTCCTTTTTCCCCACAATTCATGGAAAATGCTCACTTACAGAGAAAGAGAAGCTGATATCTATTGGTTACGTACAAGGTTGTGGCATAGTAGGAAATGTGATTTTGAGACTCCAATAAAACATAAAGTTTCCTTTTGGTCAGAGGTCATAAGCGCTCATATTTTGTAAGAGTTAAGTGGCACAAATTGGCATCGGAACCACATTAAAACAAAAGTATCTTCAGAAAATAACATACAATTAAATTTAACAATTTACGAGATCTGAGCAAAAAAATCTACCTGATTCGGGTGCAAAATGAATGCAAGAGGGAACAAAATGGCCGCATAAACTGGTAAAGGCACGACTTGACCTGACACTGGAAAAGCTTGACCAGGTGCAACCCCTCATGTCATACTCACCCCCAGCCATCTTGCTCCCTTGTTGGCCGCCTGTTGAATCTGAACCCTCTTCAGTGTCACATTGTAGACAGCTCCTTCCTCAACTTCCTCCCCCCAGTCCTGCACCGAGCTCTGAAAAGAAGAGGAAAAATATTATTGAACTTCTTGCAGGAGAGGAGGGACCTCATGTTGACGATTAAGAGATAAAACAGCTTTCAGTAAGCAGCAGCAGCAGCAGCAGCCTCACTTGCACAAATGTCAATGCGATGACTTTAAAAAAAAAATCCCAAAAAACAGGAATTGACTTTTTAGAGACTGGTGCAGGAAAAAGAAGCAGAAGGCTGAACACACAAAAAAAACATAACCACAGCATAAAGTGAAACGAAGTAGGGAGAGAGGAGTGCAGTAAAACATAAAGAAGGACCACACTCTCTCCAGTCCCCACCAGTGCAGCAGCCTGCCAGGCCTCCCTCCCTTTTTCTTTACTCCCTCTTTTATTCCACATCCATCTCTTTCACCGCCTGTCTCTGGAGTTGAAATCTGGCTTGGATTGCTTTCTTAGAGCTCAGACAGGCAGAAGATAACAGGCTAAGCGAGTAAACTCTCCAGAACAAACACCTAGATTCTCACTTTTCCTCTTTTCTGACACAGACGCCTGTTTGGCGAAGCTCAAAGGAGCATGGTTGCAAATGTGCGCTGAAAGAAAAGAGCGCTAAGAATAAATGGATTTGTTCTGGTCTTGTCACCAAAGAATGATATGTTTGTATCTGCATGTAAATTACTTCCAAACATCAGAGTGCATAAGCAAACAGAGCGAGCAGAGCGGAGTCATAATGCAAAACTCCTGCTTGGAGAGAGATCTGCTGAGGCATCAGCATACGGAGACAAAAACAAAGGCAGGGCTGGCTACGAAGGAGAAGCACTGGCCAGATATAAACAATCAGCTCGCTGCACTTTCTGGAGAAATCCTTAAGAATACAAAGACAACACCAGCCAAGATCCTTCTCGCTCTCATTTACACAACTCCATGGCAAAGTCCACTTCTACTCCCCAAACAGAGGGCCAGCAGGTAAAGGGATCAAGGGTCAATGTTGCCATTAACAGGCTCAATGGTCGGTCTAGGAGGCCCAGGACTGGGCTGTGTTTGGGTTTTAACAGAGACATGGGTATGTGAAAGTGAAAAAGCAGACACACACACACACACACATACAAAAAAGATAAGAGAAAAAGTACAAATGATTTGCAAACACACAAGCTGCTTCTCGTCTGATGGTCAGAAATATGTCCCCGCCCTCGCGACTGCCCTGACCCGCTTCTGGCTGTCCGGCCGACTGGCGCAGAGACAGATAAATACATCAGTGGATGACTCATGCAGTCCACACACTCCCAAAACAATAGCGGGAGGTCTTAGTGCTGCTGAGCTCATACTGCACACACACACACACTGTCTGTTTTTTCATGATGGAGGTGTGTTTTGGTGCGACATGTTTGAAGGCTTATTTTGAGGCAGCATTCCTGGAATTTTGAATGCAAATGGAAACCAAAACATTTCCATTTACACGTGAAGCTATTCGACAACAGCAACAGTGTAGATGGAGTTTGCAGAGGCTGCAAGTGGTAACAAACCCAACAGAGAGGTGAGCTCTTTGTTAGAGAAAGAAGGATAGTGTCAAACAGTTATGACTTCACTGTCCTGGTGACTTCATTTAGTGTAATGGTGGGTTTGATTTGTCTTTGGAGTTAGAGCTTGAATCTAAGCTTGACTTTAGTATTTTCTAGTTGAAAGTCATGAAGTGAGCGGGATTGCTGTTTGCTTCAGCATTGACTACCAATAAAAATGGAAATAAAAAATGGATATTTCTCTCTATGTTATATACTCAAACAATAGAAGAACATGCTGATAAATAGATACTATGCAGCACTATGTGTGTTCGTGGTTTAATGAGACACAAAGTGCTAATAAATAACTGCTACCTGCAGCATTTGCTGTATTTTATATGCACAGCAGCCATATTGGATGCTGAACAAGCAGCTGCTACCCTGAAATTGTAATTCTGCCTTCTGGGGACGTTCTTGCTGTTCTCATAAAATTCATTTCGAAAGTATAAAGATATCACATCATTAATCTAGATAAGCTGAACTCAGAAGATGAGAGTGGTGAAGATTGACTTCTTAAAACAACTCAAAAAAGCCCTCTATGCCAGCACTTTTATGCAAACTTTTAAATCATTCTCAAGGTTGGTGGTTGTATACAAAGAAAGCAATTATTATTTAAACACCATAGCAGTTATAATC
>CAEFZY010078386.1:0-27913 GCA_903066815.1 Brachyrhaphis roseni
TATATAATGTACCAACAAATGAGCAATATCTGTGATTAATAAAAATCTTTTCTATACATTATTTCCAGTCTGAAAGGTCTACATGGTCCACTTCTACAAATACAGTAATAGTATCCTATAAGGAAAATATAAAATATTCCTTAAGTGAAATATGTTCACAGAAGGTAATCAGAATCAGATCAGACACAAGACACAAAGTCAAATCATAATTTGCAAAATAGTTTTGTAACATCCTAAAAACAGCTTAAAATTTGATTGGTCTGAACAAATAGTCTTATCTGCTTTTCTTTATGAAGACTTTTTTGTAGTACAGACACCTTGAAGAGCTTTTGGTCTCATGAGATGAGCTCAGGAAAGTACTTTGATCCAACTTAATAGAAATAGAACTTAACATGAATTATGATCTATGTGTGCAGTATTATGTCTCAGTGCTGACATCATGTGGTTAACCAGAAAACCAACACACTTTCTAACAGTGGACTGTACAAACATTGCAACACAAAGTAAGAAAAAAAAAAACTATTGTTGAGTGAAGAGTATGACTTCTATTGTTCCCAAATTGTCTGGATTTACTTTTTTTAAGTTGTAAATACTTGCCTTGAGATTCCTCCATCTGAAGACCTGCTATAGAAATACACTGTCTTGCTTTTTTTTTTTTTTTTTTTTGCTAAGATGTTTGTGTTCAAAAAAGCTTAATCATGTGAATGGAAAATATCTGTCCTGGGATTTTTATCCACTTGAAATAAGAGAACTCAGACATTTCTGTATTGATATGTAGATAACTCTCTACATAATGTCTAAGAAGAAATGTACAATTAAACTTGTGTCTGTTTTGCAAGATGGCCTTTTTGTCAAGCAGTGCACCATGATATCACAAATCTAATTCATATCCAACAGTAATCTCAGGCCTTAGCCTTCATGCAAAGATGTTTCCTTTTTATAGTATTAGACAATGTTGCTGGTGAAATGCTGCAATTCTGCACTAGAAACTACTTTTTGTAACTGACTAATGGTTCTACGATTTTTTTCTTGAAGATAGCATAAGGCAGAAGCACAGAAATACAATTGATGGGATAAAGACCACAGAACACAATACATTCCTTAGCATGGTTTTAGATTCAGTTCAATTTTTTTTTTTACCACATACAGTCTGTTAATAAATTAGTTTACTATTATTTAAAAGCATTGGCAGAATAAAATATTTTCTGTCAAAATAGAGCACTGTCAAAGCTGATGCATGCCTTTAATTTCAGTGGGATAGCGCACAGCAATACTGTTTTTGTTGATCTCTTATAAAAATAAAATAAAAATATGCAGCATCTGCCATTCATCCAAATTGCTGGTGTCAGAGTCCTATCCAAAACGTGGAAAATTAATTAGATCACACCATTTCTTATCATTATATCATAATAGTATTGGTTTCCTATTTCTCAAAATTCTCCTGCTGGCTATTGGTTTGTAATACACAAACTTTTCTTGGACTGAAATACATTTCAGAGTTGCTTGTCAATGAAGATTTTTAGTATTCAGTGTTTTCAGAACCAGAACTAAACAAAGTGAGACAGTTGTTTGTGTGAACAGCTTTACATTAAAGCATCTTTGCCTGTTTATTGATGAATGGTTGAAGTCTGAGTTAAAAGTATATATCTGGATTTTGATATAAATTTTAAATGGAACTTCCAAAATTTCTTTTCTATAAAATCTGCATTGAAACATTTCTTCCTTTGATGAGATGTTTTCAAGTGTTAGTCATATTAATCCATCTTTTAACTATACATATAAGACTGTTATCTTCTGTGAAATGCTTTTGATTTCCAGAGATGTGATTGTTGCTGTATAAATAATCTTCCCTTTGTCTGGAAAGCCTGAGCATTGGCTCACTCCAGACCTATTACATAAATGGCCTGTCTTATCTTTCTAAAATCTCCCAGAAGACGCATAATTCAGTCCATCTTCTTTGTCCTTCTCTGAACATTTTTGAACATGCAGCAGTGGTGCATCAATTATGTGAGTGTATTCAAAGGAGTTTCACAATAATAATCAAAAATCAGAGATTCAGTATTTGTCACATTCTTTCTTTTTACTGAAAATTCACAGAAGGGAAATAAAAGACTGTAATTCTACTTTTTTTTGCTCAAAAGCCTAGTTTTCTTGTGCAGTTTAGAAGAAGAATCACTATGTTGCAGGTTTTCCACCCTGCTGAGCAAATCGGCTACCTACTTTCATTTGTTCAATAAACTTGAATTCCCACATTGATGTCATCAGATTATATTATTTACAATAGAAGTGGTGATTAGTTGCAAACAGACACAATGCATCTTTTTTACGAGTTAGACATGCATAAGCTCAAACATAATGATGCAGATCCAGCTGGAGAAAAATTAAAGGCAGATGGTCAACGTGACTAATGCATTACTGTTTTATTTGTATGGTAACTGTATACAAATGTATAACAAAATAACCCTAAAAGACAACCATGCAACAAATTAAAAGAAAGTAAATTTTCAAGCAAAAGTAATGCAATATAATAATCTAAATGCTTGTGCACACTGGTGCAGTAAATACAAAACATTTACTAAAATTCTAAGCAGTATCCTAGCAGGAAAATAAAAACAGACATGTAAACAAAAACAGAGAAGTGAAGGAAAACAAAAGTTTGGATTAAAAGTCAGAAACAACTGAAACTTAACTTGCTCAAGACCGTGGAGATGATGGTGGTCTTCCGGAGAACACCTGCTACACTTTCCCCTTACCATCCTCAACAGTTGGATACTTCCGGTTCCTAGAAATCACACTTTTTTTTAACCTGAGGTGGTCCTCACACTGTTTGGGTCAGCCGAAACAATACTTCCTGTTAAAACTCAGGAAGGAATTGGTTGCCTTTGATATGGCCGTTATTCTGTCCTGGGCACATCTGTCACTGTGTGGTTTGGTTCATCCAGAAAACAGGACAGGGGCAGACTGACCTTCCCTTGATGTGTACTGAACTCATACATCCTGGATAAAAATTGTTTACATTTTTTCTTTTAGGTGGGCACTAATAGAGTGCTATTTGTAATAAGTAGCCACCACAAAGGCAATTTCCATCCACTGGTTGTCATACTGATGAACACACTTATGAACACAATGAAATAGTCAGCTATAGCAGTTTGCCTCCCTTCTTTGAAACACCATAGTCAAATTTTACACTTTTACAATTTGGCAATAAGCACAAAAAATCAAAAGAAAGAAAATAATATACTGGATTTGTATAGACATTTGTTTCTATTGTTATTTTTTTTTCTTTTAATATAAGTTCACCTATTGATACTTAATGTAATAAGAATTCCATCATTTACATGCAGATCCACACATGCAGATTCTGCATGTGTGGAAGGTACGGACACATAACTGATATTCTTAATGTTCCATAATATGCTTGATGATCATCCATCCTTCTGTCCATCGATTCAGGGTTGCTATGGTGCAAATGTACTAGTGTTCTACAATAATAATTAGAACAAAACCTATTGAATTTCATATATATGGTTAAATCACTACTTTTTGGTTTCATACCAGTTTTATCAAATTCCCAGTTTTTCATTTCCACATGGGAGCTATGCACGGTCTGCTTAGAGCATTTTTGCTTTGGTTAACCAACACTTCTGGTCACATATTTTAGAAAAAGTTTCAAAACAGAAGAGGGCAGTATTGTTTAAGCTATAACCAAGAAGACAGACATCATTATTGGTTAGTGCTTTATTGGATTGCAAGGCATTTTGATGAACTACTTAACGTTATTGCAAACAGAAAAAAAAAATCCACTTTTTTACTTACATTAATATAGTGAGAATTCAAATAGTTCACAACATTTAAGTTTTAAAACAGACACTATCAGTCGTTACACATGGTCAGAAACTACGTATCACATTATTTGATAAACAAATAGACAAAAAGAAGGTACAGTCGCTTTCAGAAACATTCAGACATTTTGCATCCAGGAGACATCTAACAACATCGTTGAAATCTGATACTTTCCTCCAGCAGGAACAGGTCAGATCCTTTGTTGGCTTATAAAACTGTAATAGGCAGAAATCTAATACCTACCTAACAGTCATTTGTAATTTACATAAAAATAGTAAAGCTTTCAGAGGTCCTGTCAAAATAACCTCACTGATATGATTTGTTTAATGGTATATAATGACAGAAATGTTTTAACTGGTCTTTCTTAAATCAGTACATTTTGTATTTAAGCAATTAGTGGAGCCTTGCCCAAACATGTGAAAAGTTTGTCTTTAAGGTAAGCTCAGTAGACAAACACCCCACCCCCAAAAAACATGGAGGATGACATGAACATTAAAAAATGTAAATGTGAATATCATCATCATCATAATCATCATCATCTTAATCTTCATCATCACCTTCATTTAAATAACAAAAACAATGTTATATTCCAAAGGTCTGTGTTGCAGAGCAACTTAAATATGTTTCTGAGCAACTCAGAGCTGAAGGGTGTTAAAAGTCATTCTTAAGTGAAACATTCATGATAGAAAGTTGTTCTTGTGAGGAGGGTGATGATGCTATACCTATGTAACATTCATATAATTTGAATTATGAATCAGTGCGAGGAGAGTCTTATGTTCTAAGGTGATGAATATTTAAAGGATCAAGTATAAAGATCATTATTTTGACCAAGGTAGAATACTAATGTCCTCTTTTCCGAGTCTTATTAGAGGTTAAATAGAATGCAAACTGCATAATTTATTTTCATCCCTACATCTTTGTACCTTTTGATTTAGACGTTTTGGATTTATTAATTGCTTTGTCAATTTTTAGGTTTAAATTGAAAGTGCAATATGCAAATGAGGCTTAGTTGATCCTTTCAGCATTTTAAAGTTAAAGTATTTCAGCTATCAGTATTTTGTGCATAGGACCTGTTCTTTTCTATTTTTTTTTGCCACATGTTTACATGGTAAACTGCCTGCTTTCCCCATTGACACAGATGCTGTCTGTGATCCATTAAACTGAACCTTCTTCTTAACTGGTTTTCTACCAGGGCAAAGCTGCATGCTTTTGTATCATTCAAACTCCTCTCTCTGGTGGAATGCACTTATTTCAGGGAGAGGAAACCAGCAAAAGAAAGTGGGAGTTAGAGCCCATGCAGGTGAGAGTGTCTAACAGTGAGGAAATCAATATGATGTAAATTATTAAGAGCTCAGGAATGCGTCTGACCCCTACTGTCTTGCAGCAGGCTGGGCTCTGAAGGCTGGCAGGTGGACGCAGGCTTGGCTCTCCCTCTAACACTCATTAGTGGCTGGAAGCCGGGGCTCCTTGTGAGTGGGAAGGCAGGGATCACAGCAGGGAAGTGATGGCCCAGGCCTCTCACATCCCGACTCAGCCTTCGCTCCGGCTTTGCCAGCCTCTCCCTGGAAGCTCATTAGTAAGTGCACTGATGCATAAGAGCTAGTCATTAACTGGGCTTTTTTTCCGTCTTCATCTCTCTTTCCCCCCGACACCATGTCTGATCCTGAAGACCGGTGGCAGTGCCGGTTTAAGAGACAAGAGGAGTCCACATTACCGCAGGTGCTCCAGACATGGCTGGATGGCTACCACTGTCTCATATGAGACAGTGGTAGCCATCAGATTCTTTTTCTTCCTTTAAAGAGGGTGGAGGGTAAGAGTGGGGGTGTCAATTTGGCGTTTTCCAAATGGAGTCTATCCACAACCCTTCAAACCAAAGAGTAAACATTACCACTTGACCAAGGCTTTGGCTGCACACCTCTTTCTTCTTCCTTGGTTGCTTTTGATCTAGAGTATTTGCTTTTGCTGCTGGCGAGATCCCCTCAGAACCTCATGGTTGCCCAGGCTCTGAGTAAATAGGATCTAGAGCCCAGGTCTTTTCTGGGCTGATGGGTAAATAAGGTCTCTGGTGTGTGCAGCGTGCCTGGCAGCAGGGTGAGCACTGGTGTGGAGGCCTCCAGAGACATACCATACCCCCTTTTTTTCTATATCTGACTCTTTAATTCTGTTATCCCCTCTGCTTAAAGTTCCTCCACTCTGTCTCCCCACCCAGAAAACAAACACAGCCACAAAGAGTCCGCCCTCTCAGCAGGCAGACTGATTAATCTTTGCCAGGAGAAGACAAGAACTCTTATGGCCTCTGAAATACTTACAGTGCCCTGTAAATGTATCCACGCAATTGAAACTTTTACACTTTTGTTTAACCATAAGTATAAACCTAAATATATTTTACTTTCAATCATTGGCCATTTTATTTAGCAAAAACTAACCTACATTTGAGAAGTGAAACAAATTGATACAGAGATGTCTGATTTAAAATTAGGATGTGGTTTACTCTGAAATCCCTAAATAAATCCAGTGTGACCACTTCTTGCCTTTAGAAGTCATATAATTGGTAAACAGCAGCATCCTGCAATTTAATCTCTGGATAAATTTAGCTTTTCAGTGAAGACTTCAGAAGGTTGTTGAGGCTACAAAGCAGTTGTGCTACAATGGTCCAGTTAAAATCCATACCTTAATATAAATGAACATCTGTGGCAAAGTTAGAAAACTGCTGTTTCACAGATGGTCTCCTTCCAGTCTGACAGAGAGTGGTATGTCTGATGAAAAAAAGAATGAGTAAACACCTCAGCCTCTAGATTTTAAAAGCTGACAAATACTCCCAAAGGTCTTACTGTAATTGCAGTGAAGGGTGGTTCTGCAAAGAAGTGACTCTTTGGGGCCGAATATGTATTGAAACATATTTCATATTCTTGTTCGCAAAAAATGCTCCATTATTTCTATTATATTTCACAATTTTAGACTATATTTTGTTAGTTTTTCTCCTTTAAAATACACTGAAGTACATATGCATAAAGTATTAAAATGAATAAAATAAAATAAAATAAAAGATTTAAAGACTTTTCCAAGACACTGTATAACTGGATACATGGATATGACTATGTCATACCTGTTGTGGATGCATCATCACAAATCACTTTTAAACTTGAAGTTTGCAGATGTGTCTCATTAGAATTTAAATATCTTCTAATTAAAAGTGTTTGAAGATCATATAGAATCAAGCTAGAACCTTCTCTGAGGAGCAGTTTGGCATTTAGCAAGTCTTTAAATGTCAGAGAGATAAATGATGATGATGGCACCTATAATAATGCAATTACTTTTTTCAATGGTAATCTTCCAAGTCCACAAACAAATGGATTTCATATACTATTGAAAGATTAACCAATTTAACACCTGATGCCTCCATGATTTATTAAAACAAACAGAGAAAAAGGTGGCCATAGGGGAGCTACAACATATAACAGTCTTTATATTGCTCAACCCACATATTGTTTGCCTTTGTGCTTTCAGTTCAGAATAGGTTAATAGTCATCTTCTGTATAAGACTTAACATTTTCTCCTGAAAAAATAAACTTTGTAATTGGCAGTGGAAGTATTTTCAGTCATGGCCGCGACAATACAGAAGGTTCAGTTATATAGTGTCATTCTTCCAGTAGAAACAAGAGGTTTGCCTTTGTGAAAGTTTACTGAGTCAAATTTCCTCAGCTTAATGTGATCTGGCACTAGCAAGACTGGATCCCCTTATGTCAATTAATCCAGGTTGTAACTCACAGACTCCTGCTGACCAATTCACATCCACTGTTGATAGATTTTGGCTTCAGGAGCCTCAAATCTCCTTGCTAGAGCCAAAAGCCGCAAGAATCGCACCACCCCATCGCATTGTCTCTTGATCGCCAGCAATTAGCAAAGCCATGCGGACTGAGAAATGACAAGACAGGGCATAGCTACTGCAATGCATGGCCGTTGTTAGGCTCACACACCAGCTGAGCGCCTCAGCAATGTTTGTTAACCCCGGGGGTCACTGCTGATTCACTGGCCCAGACAGAAAACAAGATTTATGTAGCACAAATCAATACGCATTCAGACTTTTACCATTGTGCAGCGCCCATCGAGGAACTTCATTCTATCAGTCGAATGTGACACTAATGTGTTTTTATTCCTGTTTAACCCAGCCAGTGATGAATCTGTTGGCAGGCCGAAAAGGAGACAGTGAGAAGCAGGCTGGCCTTGATTAGTTGGTTAACACTTGGCGACACGCAGAGGCTGATGCAGTGGCATGTTGCCGAGGCAATGATCCATCAGTCTTTAAGTTTTCTGTTGGGGATTATTTATCTGCAGTCTATTCACAGTGAGAGAAATTGGTGTCCAGCATTTTATCAAAAGGACTAATGACTTGATCTCACTCCTGTTTTTCAGTTCTCCTTACTCAGAGTGTTCATTAGCCAGCGTAACTGGTTTTCTTTATTCACTAGGCCGCTACCTCTGATTTCATTAACGTCGCATGTCAACAAAATACAAAAGGACACATACCTGGCACAAAACTGAATGCAAACAATTCCAGAGTGAATTAATGTAGAGTAGGATTCCCCTTTTTTAAAACTTGGCAGACCAATAATGTAAAATCTTTTTAATGTCTTACCTGTTTATGGCATTAAAAAAAGTAAATTAGAAAGTGACGAGCAATATTCTCTGAGTACTGACCAGCACCCACAATAGTCGGGTTGAGTCTGGTGCCAAGTTCTATTTTAGGAGGCTGTGTGCCAATTGATTGGAAGGGTTGTGAAACACTTGCTAGTGACAGAAACAAGAGTACGGCCACAGCAACTGCTGGGCAGAGTGCCAGGTGTGCAGCGTTTGCTCGCAGCACTCCTCTCACTCACCCCCCGTCTCTGTCATGCACACATTAGCGAAACATTAACAACACCCACAATGTGACCACTGGGATTTCTTACTAAACATTATCTTTTCGCATGTCATTATGCACTTGACGGGCTTTTGCTTGCTTCCTTTAATTCTGCCAGAAGAATTAAAGGAAGCAGATTACAAAGGCTGAGGGTTTTCAAATATCAGAACAGAGTTTAAAAATATATATACAGAGAGTTGAAATCAAATATAGGGATACAACAGAGTTGGGTTTGTTCCCACCTCATTCCAATGTCTCTCGAAGTCTGGAAATGTAAATTACAAAATGGAATGATTTTCAAGCCACTGACCAAAAACTATTGAATAACTGCAACTCCACAACCGGATGTACAGTAAGAAAGACACTTCTTAGTTCAATTAAAATTAACCATATGTTTAGAAAAAAAAAAAATTGTAAGTCACCTATGCATGGTAGGAGACTTGTCAGAACATTATCATATCAAACTTGTTAGAGTAGCACATAATGGGTCTGTCTTGGAGAAATCATGAGAGACCCAAGGGAGAAACTTATTTTCTTATACCTATTGTCCTGATATACTGTACCAGTTAAATGACTTTGTCAAGATGAAATCAAAATTAAAGCAAAGTAAGTTTACTTATCACAAGTTAATGCAAATTCAAATTCATTTTTTTGTAGAATTACAACCACAAAACTTTTTGTACAAAAAATAATAAAAGTGGAAGAAAAAAAATACATGGTTAATGGGGATGAATACAAATCCTTGACATGCTTTTCAGATTATATTTGAAAGAAATATGTACTAGGAATTTGGAATTAAATGCCTCAATGATAATATAAGATGAGTGTTTGAAGCTGTTTTGTGACAAAACATGGAACTTGTTATTTGACATGTTTTATGTTTATGTATAAGCATGGTTCATATTTCTATGCATGCCTGTTCTTGGCAGCAGCATACTGTAAAACAGGACTTGTCTTTATAGTGGGGTTGGTAACGTGAGAAAAAAAAATCTAAATTATTGTGGGAAAATGTATATTCGCCATATTTTAATTGTAATATAAGCATTAGAAAACAATATTTTCGATTTTGTTGATAATGCATGCTAGGAGACTAGTAATATGAACTACTTTTAAATGAAATAAACATATTTCATATTAAAAGTAAATTAATTTGAACCTACAGAATGTTATGCTAAGTTTTTCATTCACTGTAGCTTAGCTATAGCATGTTCATTTAGAATCAAGCCATATGTTGCATTTTACTCTTTGGAAATCTGCTTTGACTGGGACATGTACAAGTAAGCCATGCATAAAATTTATGCATGGCTGATGCAAAGTTCAGTGCGCTTACGCCAAACAAAATGCTGTTCAATTAAAAGGGAAGTAATGGCATCCTATATAATAAGGGATATCTGTGCGTACATAAACTGGCAGAAAAGCATGATGGCTCATTCATGTCATGCTATGTAATTTGGTTAATGCATTTCCCCTTGCTCTTTAAAACACTTGCACATTCAAATTTGCCATTATAATCTCTATGACAGAGGACATTAATTACGTTCACTGCCTGATCTCTGTTTCTTCACAACATCACTGATTAAAATTTCACACATTGTAATGATGTGCTTCAGAGCTAGAAGCTGTGAAGCAGTCGGAAGTATTCACTGGGCTTGAAATCCTATTCTTGGGAGGTTCGTGTAGCCCCACACCCCCAAAAAGAACACATGTAATCCAAATCAAAGCTGTTAAGTGCTTGAGGAGACGCTTTATTTACATGCAAATGGCACACATCTCCGCAACTTGTTCATTAAAATATTGTGCAAATGAGGGAACAACAAAGCAGCAACTTCTCTCCAGATATGTGGGTTCAGATTTCATATTTGGGAAGTTTAATTAAGCAATAGATTATATTTTGAAGGGAGCGTTCACTTTAATGAATCCCAAGAGAACACAGATAAACACAGCAATAGTATCAAAGCATTCATCTATTTAATGGATGTGAAAATTAGGGATGTAAATGGCTCCGAGCATTTATTTTTATTGCTCGTGGGAATATTTCTCTGTTAAAAACGACACTTATATAACTACACATTGTACTCTTGCTTTCATTGGGAAAACTACTCAAATGATAGGCTGCCTTTTTCAAAGACCATCACAAAATATATTTCAGGATATTTTTCACAGCAGCACTTGTCAAAACTGTTGTCTATTTAAATCCTTTGCATCTCTGTGTTTAACACAGCTACAGCGTATGACAAAACCTTTTCAGATTTGTCACTTTACAACCATAAATTTTTATGTATTTTATAAAGCTTTATGTGACAGACTAACACAAAGAAAGGAATAATTGCCAGATGGAAGACAAGTGATGCAAGTTTTTAAAATTTTCTTGACCAATAAAAATCTGAAAACTGTGGCATGTCTTTGCATTCAGATGGCTGAGTTAATATTTAGTAGAAGGACTGCCTTTCACTGCAACCACAGCTGCAACTCTTTTGGGGTATGGCATCTTTATACTTCTAGACTAAAATATTTCCTTTTTTTTCTTTACAACATAGTCAAATTGGCTGGAGAGTGTCACTAAACCTAAATATTCAAGTCTTGTTAAATATTTCCAGTTACATGTATATCTAGACATTGCTTATGACATTCTAGCACATAAATATTATTTGAGCTAATCCAGTCACTGTAGCTATGGTTGTATCTTTAGGGTTGTCCTTTAGGAAGGGGAAACTTTCTCTGCAAAGACAAAAAAAGGTTTTTTCTGCCAGCATTGCCTTATGTGTACTTCCATCCAGCTTCCCCAAACTCGGACTATCTCCCCCATACCTGCTAAAACTAAAGCATCCCCTAAAGCAGGGGTGTTCAAAGTCTGTCCTCGAGGGCCGGCATCCTGCATGTTTTACTTCTCTCCCTGGTGGTGCCAACAACCTTTCCAGCAGGTCAATGTTCTTCTTAGACCTTTTAATGAGCCATCATTGGATCCAGGTGCGTTAAACCAGGGAGAGAACTAAAACATGCAGGATGTCGGCCCTCCAGGACCGACTTTGGGCACTAAAGCAAGGCGGTGCCAACATGTTTCATTGTGAGAATAGTGTGTTCAGGGTTATGCAGCATTTTTCCTGTAAGCCAATAATGGCGTTATTCTTGACACTTTTTCAAAAAGGCCAAAGTTGTGGTCTTCATGGACGAGTAGGTGACCAGAATAGTTTTGACTAATTGTAATTAACAATAAGATTCTCTGCAGTTTAGTATTTATGATGCTGTTTTTTCACTAATGTTCTCCACCAAATGTATAGGGTCTTTACAGAACAGCTGTAATTCATACTGTTATTAAGTAAGATGCAGGTGAATCTACTTTTGTTAATAATCTCACTTCTGATGACATCTCGCTGCATTGGATGTCATTTACAGTAAGGTATTGTGTTGGCATAATGGAAGCAGAAATACAAAAACACAGACCACTTTGCAGACTTTTATTTGTTGGAACAAATAGAAAATAATGTAATCTACCCAATCTACTATATGTGGAGGTTTGCATTTTGTAACTTGATAAATGTGTCCAAAAATTTTAAATACTTTTGGAGAGCACTGTGTGTCATCTTGTTGTCCTTTTGTTTTTGTGATGTCTTTTTCGAACAAAGAATCTATTTTTCTGAAAGCCACTGGCCATTTTTGCCTTCTCAATGAGATGTTTGCTGAGTGCGACTCCATATACTCTTCAATCCAGAAGGAGTGCAGAGTCAGTGAACCCTGCTACATCGGATGATCGCAGAGTGCTATGTGCCCAACATTCACCTCTGTGAGGCCGGCCGTTGTTTATCCCTGTAATGTCCATTTTATTGGGAATCTCAGCTAGCCTTCACACAGCACGCTGTGCTCAGCAGTGTGGAGAAGCCAGGGCCAGAAGAGTGGTGGTCAGTGTCTGTCAATCACAATCACAAGGATCAGTTAGCAGCCATCAGTCTAAGAGGCTGCGCCCAGATGTTGCCCATCTTCCATCCCCATGTGCTCCACCTCCACATGCTGACCTTTTTCATACATTTCTGCCTCATCTTTCTGCTTTTCAGCATTACACACATGTCCAACGCTTTTGATCAGTTTATTTTGTGAGATTAATTGTTTGGATCTACAGCAAGAAAAAGCACATTTTCATCCATGAGGGAGGGAATTTGTTTCTGTTTGTGCCTCAACCTCTAAGAGGGAGGGCTGATGTTGGTGAAGAGAGCAGTCAGAGGTGATAAAAAGAGAAATGCAACAATATACTCGAGCTGCTGGAAAACAAACACAAAACATTGATTTTATCATCTTTACAGACACCCGAAGCTCACTGCAGTTGATGTTTACCTGACACGAAATAAACAATATATTGGACCGTAGACTTCTGCTCTGCATTTCATTTGCTGCAGCGCCCTCAGTATATGTATGTCTTTGACCCGTTCCCGCCCCTAATTTTCCCCATCACATTCTGAGCAGACCTGCCAACGGTCAGCTTCATTACAGCCAATATCTTAAATCACCTCTCATGCGCTTCGCAGCAGTTTGAAGCTCTGTCTCCTCTGAATCGCAGTCATTTAAATGTTCCTGTGCTGATTGTAGGTGCAGGTGGTAATACATTAAGGGACTGAGACAGCCAGTGGCACAGAGCTGAAAGACCTTTATCCATTTGCACTAAGTTTCCCCTTACATTCGGAGGCATGTCGGTCTAATTAGACCAATGATTTTGACTGTGGTCGTATTCATATGGGACAGCTCACTTTAAGTTGTACAACAAGATGATTCTACATCGCATATACTCTGCCAGGCCAGTAGATTATGACGTAGTCTGGGGAATTTTAAGACGAAATTGTACATTAATGAAAGCAGGGAATGGCTGCAGAAAGGAAATGTGACAGGGTTATTGCTCTTTTACTTTCTGATTTTTAAATAACAAAGTCTCAGATCTGTCTAACGATGCGATAGTAGTTTGTTAACCCTCGTGCGATCCTAACATTGTGTTTACTCCCCCTGTCCTACAGGTCAAAAATTACCCGCCCTAACAAAAGCCCCAAAATAAAGCAAATTAATTGAATTTTAAATCCAAATTCTATTCTCCATGATGAAACAATCTGATATTTATCAATTCAACTCAATTTAATAATCTTTTTATTATGTATTTTTGTTACACAATAAAAAAAAGTCGATCAACAGTATTATACATTTTTTACTTTTTACCTCAAACCAAGTTTGTAGCAGTTTTCTTTTACACAGTAAAGGTTTATTATTGTAATTATATAAACAATCCTTGTACCCTAGTGGTGTACAGCCCACATGGAAATATAAACAAAAACAAAGTATCACTTTTTCTAATGATGGGGTCAATTTAGGAAAAGTCATAAAATTTCAAGTTGGAAAAAGAATGTTTAGGGTATTTTTTCTACAGCTAAACATGGTAATGGGTAATTTTTGACCCTTTAAGACAACACAAGGGTTAAAAGCAGATTTTATTTCTTTTATTTGTTGTGGAACAGATCAAACTTTTCTTTTTAACAGAAAGTCAACAGAGCATTTGCAGCTGTAGCATTCTCTATATTGTAATCTTTTACTTGTAACATGTCTGCTCTTCTGTCCATTTGCTGGCCGTCAAGATTTAAATCAGTTGAACTCTAATCTGATTGCTAGTCTTCCAAGCTGTTGATGTATAGTTTTATTTGTATAGAAAACATAAGAACTGTGATTGCTTCACAGTAAGTCAAGTTTCTTTGATGTTATGAAATAAGTCAAAATTGTGTAGTACATATTATTTCCTCTGTCACCAACTCTTTGCAGTGGTTACACAAAAATCCACTGCTGAATGACTGATTAGAGCCTAGTGATGACACCTTTCCAAAAAACCTCTGCAGGTAGAAAGTTGTGAGATGTTCAAAGACACTCACAGTACTAATCTATTCAGGAAGCTTTTGTCTATTAAAGAAGAAGGTTACCCAACTCAGTCAACAAATCTTGATCAAAATTTGGTGACTGCAGTTGTGTTTAATACTTGCTTGTCACCAGGCGCTATCCCGAGGGTCTGAAACCTGTGCCTCTGCAGGCACAAGTGGATCTTTAAACATTCCACAATGACTTCTTATAATTTTTGCAAATATGATAAAAACAAAAAAATAATAAAGTTTTTTTAATTATGGAGAATTTAACAAAGTTTGGATTTTGTATTTCCTAAAATATACTATTTATCTTGCATAAGACACGTACAAAGCATGCATGTGCTTTGTATGAAAACAAAACACGTGGAAGCTATGTGCTTTGTTTCCATATACATTGACATCTTGATGAAGAAATTGTATATATACCTTCTTTCAAATGCTTCATGTTTTTATTTAATTTAAAAACTAAAAACGGTTGTTTTTTAAAGTAGAACTAATTTCCTACAGCACATATTCATCATAAATGAGAACATGTCTTTTTCCCCAAAGGTTAAGTATTAGTTGTAGCTTTTTAACAAATATTTTAAGCTGCACTGTGGGTAAACATGGCTCTTTGGACTGTTATGCTTCCTGAGCCCTGTCTTATGCCAAGGGAGAGTTTCCACTCACTTTCCAGTAACAAAAGTTGGCCACTATATCCCTCCTGAGTTTCGACTGCATTTATCAAGGCAAATCAAATCTAATTAGCTGGATAAACCTTTTACCCCAACCAGGGATCTGGATTGGAGGTTGTGCTTTACTGTGTAAGTTCAGAAAAAAATGCTCCAGGTGTCACGGTTTAAAACATGCTTTATGTTGTTTATCTTTAAAAGAAGTTCTGAAATATACAGTCTTTTCTTCACATCTTAGACTTGTGATTATGCCTTCAGTAATTATTTGATCCTCCTTCTTTGGAATAACAACCAGGTTCAAAGTCCTAGCTGAAGAACTTCTAGCTATCCAAACCAAGAGCAAAAGTGATCGCCAACATTAAACTATTGTAAAATTACCTCTGTGGCCAATAAAAAGCTGTGTTCTCTCTCTGTATTTATATATATCTTTAAACTAAGGAAACAGATGTTAGAGCACAGCATATCTGTGGAGATCCAACAGGTTTTGTGACCATTAAAAAGCAGAATAATTTATTTTTTTCCTGTTTAAGTTTCACCTCATAGTTTAAAAAGATTAAAGTTAGATATTTAGAGTAATTCTACTGTTGACATAGATGAGTAACTGTCTGTAATTCTTGTACAAAGAATAATGCTTCTGCTTTTATAAACTTTCTTCATAAAACCCATGTTGCTGAAACGTCTAATTATTTGTCTCATGGATTAATGATGTCTGTGCTTAATTTCTTTTGTTTTTGTACATAGATATATAGATTTTTCTTTTAGAATATATAAAAAATATATCTTTTGTTATTTTAACTGCAGCGCTTATGTCTCGAAAAAGATGGGATTCATGCCTCAGATGCAATTCAGCTGAGACCAATTAGATTTTTCGAAAACCAATGAGACTAAGTAACAAAGTAATATTAAAACATTGAATACTTGACATTTGCAAAACCACATTCAATTATTTTTTTTATAAAACGACACAATTCACATAATAAAAAGACAGATGTCAAATCCGTGGTTTGATTTGTGTTTCAGTCATAAAAACAACTTGTCTCTGCCTTTGAAGCACACTGAGTTCTCAGTATGCCTCTGTCTCTCAATGATGAGCTCTTCAAGCAGGTAAAAGCTTCAGAAAGCCCTCGGTCCATTTCCATTCTAGCTTCCAGCAGTGTGAGTGGTGTGACAGCCTCTTGGGGCAAAAGGATTATTGAGATCAGGCCTCCCCCAGCTCTATGCCTCTGGCCCAGCCAGCCGAGCCAACCCAGTCAACTCCTCGAGCACCCCCCCGGTGCCTCACAGAGCAGCCCACCAGGCGCACAGAGAGCAAAGAGGCACCAGGGACCCCTCTAATTGTCCATGCTTTGGGCAGCTCTCTGGCAAGCCAGCATGAAGAAGGCCCCCAGTCCCAAGGCTGTCCCACTGCTCCCCACTAACCCTTAGCCACAGATTCTGAGGACTCTATAGTCTCTGCTTTGAGGCTTTTCTGTCCTGAAGTAAAGCTGGAAATTTTGAATGTCTTTGAAAGTTGGCTTTTAACATGAGCTGCGCTAGTGTTACTTTTGGGTATGAATATTGTGGTAGTAAAGATAAGTAAAAATTCCTAATAACTCATTATAATTGCATCATGTCTGAAAATTCTTGACTTTTGAGATTGAAATCACAGTAATATCAACCAGCTAAGGAACATGAATAAAATACATGCCTGTTCTTTGCTTAATTTTAATATTTTATTTTTATGTGGGCTAAAACCCAAATTTCTGTATGCTTTGCACAGGGATGTACAGTAGGAATGCAGCTTATACATTGTACATAGCATTTTATGCTGTTTTTTTAAGTCAACAGTAAGGTTGTAAGCTATTATTTCTTCAGTAAAACCAAGTTTACTGTAATTTACTGTACATCATTTTACTGGGACATTAAAATGCAAGAGGCATCAGATGATCATTGCCACTGAGTTACTATTTTTTAACAATAAACTTTTTACAGTGTTATTGTTCATAGAAAACAAATTCTGGAGTACAAGCAGTAAAATCCTTATATTCACAACAGCCCATTGCTGTAAAAGCAATGAACATTATAACAATGCAGATAAAGAGGTTTTCACTGGAAAACTATGGTGTTTTCTGGATGTTTGTACTGTAATATTTTTGTTATAAATGTACTAAATTGTATGACAAAGCTGCAACATAATTCACAGTAATAATTGTGTTTATGCTGTAAGCCTGTACATTGCTGTTGTTGAATTTAACAATAAATCTGTTCAGAAATGAAAAAAAAAAAAAAAAAAAAAAAATCTCCTGTATATTTGTGGCCAGTCAGTTACTGTTGTCACAGTGATTTACTGTCTAGCTTGTATAATTAAGCTTCACACTTTACAAAATATATTTATCTAGCCAATTCAATGCACTTCTTTGTGTTGGTTCTTGGAGGACATGTTTTAAAAAGAAGCTTCTGTTAATCCACCGGTGAGAGCCGAAGGAATTGTTGAGGGCATGGTTGCTGGGAACTGGATGAGGACTGACAAGGCCACCCATACAAAGGACAGGGCAGCTTCTAGTCAACCAGTGGGGGAAGAGGAAATACATAGACGAGGAAAACTACAGACATAAGCACTTATTTAATATCATAGCAAATCATACTATGATCTTTTAATTTTTCCACATTTTATGTATGTACACATTATTTTCTCTATTAATTAACGTCTATACATCAGAGATGTCAGGTGTCACAGTTGGTGAGTCGCTGATGAAGAGGAATTAAAAAATCCTCAGTCACTGAGTTGCGGATTCAGGCACACTGCTGTGACAAGCTGTCGGAAATCATTTACAGCTTATGTGCAGCTTTCTAATTGCAGGATCAACCAAACAGAACTCCAAATAATTATGGAGCATAATATCATCGAGCTGTTTTGTGTGTTTTAGCAGCTCATTAGAAACATACACATTACACTGCACCCTCAACTACTTAATTAAAGGAATTTCATTACAATTAGGGTTCCCTATCTCCATTTTGATTCATGGGTTTTACAAAAAGTAAAGTAATTCTTCAACAAAAGATAATATACCTCTGACGTTTGAAATATTTCTGAAACTGATACAATTTCTCTCTGAAAATACAATCAAATGTGCCTCTGTTGTGCATTTTGAGCAATTATTGAAAACTTATAAGCTCTGTGAATAGGTAGTTGAGCATGCTGGTCACGCCAATAACAGCTAGACAGCATAGCCAGACAATAGCCCCTAACTGGACTGTGACAGGGTAATTACCGTGTGCACATAATAAAATTCTCTTTACATAGGTCACTTGGAAAGTGTAATTTAAAAAGCTATATAGATTATTTTTATTGAAGCAATTAAAGCAAAAAGCAGAAAGTAATTAAGTGTGGAGGTAATAATACTGTTGGTCAACAGCATTTGTTTTGAGAGCTATTTGTCAACCTCACCTCTCTAATGCTCCCTTTATGGAGCCGACACCGTTTATTTTATAGCCTCCAGTTTTATTATGTTTAACTGTATTTTTTGCAATTAGGTTTATAATGCCAAAAAACTGAGCAGGATTTAATGAAATCATTATCATGAGTGATAATTGGGAGTGAATGCTAGATCAGAATTATCATCCAGCACTATGTGGTAAATTAATGAATCGTTACTATTCATGCAGCTGGTTTATAATTATGTTAAATTGGCTGCCTTATCAGCAGTCAAAGACTTTGGATTATCAGCGTCTTGACTGGGTGGACTGTGCCAAATTCCTTGTGGATATATGTGTGTTCCCTGCACAAAGGAAGGAGGAAAGATAATATAGCAGGTTAAACTCCACAATTTTCTCTTAAAAAGATGTAAGGAGAGCTTTTGCACAAATGCACTCCTGCTTTATGAGGGGAAATCAGACTGACGTGGGTCTGTGGGGGCATTAACATCCACTTGACTCATGGCACAGGCGAGTTTTTTTTCTACAAGCCAACACATAGGCAGAGCTGACACATCAACACTGTTGATCTCTGCAATTGTGTCAGGTAACTGAATTCAGATGATATGTTAATGGGAAGGGGAAATACGTTGCCCTTGTTAGCATATGGGCCACTTGCATTTCAGAAACTTATTATCATTCAGCCTGCACATTTCAGAGAATAACAGTAATAATCTAATTGTCAGGCAGGAGGAAAAGGCTTAATTTTCATGCCGTGAGGTCAAGATAAATTGGTTAAAAAGAGGGAAGATTGATTTTCTTTTTTGTAAATCAAATTCATTTAAATGAAGCTGCGTATGTCTAGTCCACATGTATTCTCTCTTTTTTTTTTGCCACAAAGAGAATAATGATTTATAAAAATAGTTAAAATAAGAAGAAAGTAAATCACATTGAACCCGGCACCTATTTTGAAGCTTCTTTCTCAAAACAGCCGCTAATCAGTGGATCCTCTCAGCTTTTAGCTGTTCAGAGTAACTAAAAGCTTTATAGGCAGGGACCTAATCAGACACATATAATGCTAGCTTCACCTCCACACCTCTCGCCCACCATTAAAGCTTCCATTGACATCCTTGCGATCATTTATGAAAAAAAAGCTATAATAACCCCTTCACATGTGTCCTTTGATTGCTTTATAGCTATCCTTGCACATGGTAATAGAACTTTAACAAAGATAAATGGAAAAGGGAAGAAAGAAAAGCTCACTATGGTCAGTCAAAAGTCAAACAGGAGCTTACAAGGCAAGAAACAGCATTGAAAGTGAAAGGCTGTTTTTGAATTCTCTCATCAACAGTAAACATTGTAAAATCCTTCCGTTCCGTCTCCTGTCATTGGGAATGCGAACAGCAGAGGGCAGCTTGAAAGCATGAATACAAACCAGAGGGGTGCATCTCTCAAGTCATCAAAGGCATGCACTCGTTTGCATCCCTGGGTTCCCAGCATACATCTTGGCTCCTGTCTGACAGCCGGCTGGAGAGACTGTGATCAGCATTGACCCCATCGCGGTCCCACACTGGGGACACAGTGGCGGAAGAAGGGGAATAAAAGAATTGTAGAGTGACAGGTAATTGACCAACACCGGGGAAGTAGCAGGTAATGTTTTGAAAGCGTTGTGTCAATTCGTGAGTCACATAAAATCTTGAGTTCCCTTCGTCTGCCCCCCCTCACTCTTTTCTCTCTGTGCCTTGCCGTTTCCAGCAGGTTGCAGAGAGTTACAGCACTCTCTGCCAAAGAGCAAACCTCAAAGAAAACACTACTCTGTGCTGCTTTTATTGTTAAACCTGTGTTCAGCCATTGTCTGCCCTCCCCCCTGAGCTCTATCTCTCCCCAACCCCTTCTCCCCCTTCTCTTCCTCACTATGGCTCAAGATGAATCTGCCAGCATGTGCCCATGCTCTTCATCACTGTCAGATGCCCCATGGTGGTCCTCCTCCTCTTTCTCAAACTGGGCGCCAACCGCTGGCTAGAATTATTCCTCACCTCCAAAACTCTCCCCACTGTTTCTAAATAAATGTGGCTGTAGTAACCGAGGAGTGTTGCTCATCCATCTTTACCACGCAGTGTGTGGAGTGTGCAGTGTTTACTGAAGTAGACAGAGAGTCCAATAAGCTGCGCAGCACTGGAAGTGTAGAAACACAAAGTGCAGCAAATATTGGATTTCTGTAATTTGTTTAGTTGTATTTTGTTCCAGTCCAAAAGTTAATGAAAATGGTTTTGTTGTTTTAGAAACTGCTTTCCTGTTAATATCCTTAAACAATATTTTGCTCAATCACCCAAAGTAGCTGTTACCACATTTATATTCCAATATTAAAGGAGCTCTTTAGCAACAGCTTGTCCACTTACATTGTTGAAATAGCTAACTTATAATATAATGTGCCAGAATGCTGGCTAAATTTGTTTTCAGCTATATTCTTATCTCTCACATTTTCTCATGTTAGTATAAACTATTTATTTTATCAGGCATTCATCTGACAAGTCAACATATGCAAAAAAGTTAAAGACAAAGAATATACAGATTTAGAAATATTTTACAAAGCAATATAATAATAATATGTTTGATGTTTTTCCCCCTATTTACTGTGGCTGCCCCACATAAAAAACAGAATAGCCATTTGTCTTCAAAAGTCAGCTACTTTATAAGTCGAATCCAACTTTGTGTATCAATTAAACCTTATGTTCAACTGTTCTGTGAACGCCTCAGAGGCTTATTAGATAATATTAGTGGACAAACAGCATCATGGAGCCCAAGGAACACAAAAGATGGATAAGAGGTACAGTTGAAAAAAGGTTGAAAGCAGGGTTCCAACACATGGCCATGCATGTATATTGACAGGCTGGGCAAGGAGACCATTATTTAGACAAGCAGCTGTGAGGCCCATGGGAACGTTGCAGGAGCTGCAGAGATCCACTTAACAAGTGAGAATCTGTCAGCAGAAAAATTATTATTCATCTACTTTATAAATGCGGCCTTCATGGGAAAGTGGAAAGGAAAATGACTTTCTTGTTGAAAGAAAACTTTAAGACTTTCTGTTTTGCAGGTCCATATAAGCCAATATGTAACAGTTCAAGGTTCATCAGTATTCTTCCCTAAGTACTAAGTAGGCATTGTGACACATCAGTAAAAACTAAAAGTAATCAGTTAAAAGTAAGCCTTTTCAGTAAATTAATCGCAGCAATTACTCCTCTTATATGGAAAATGTGGTTTACAAGTGTAACAGTCCTTTCAGTATCGTATGGATACTTTTTGCAAGACACTGCAAAATTTAACTAGATGATTCATGTTGCATCTGGCTATAGGCAGGTGTTGGTTAAAGAAAGGCAAAGACAATTTCTTCTGCTGGTGATCTAGAACCAATTACATCTAACATGGTAAGCCATTTTCCTTTAGTGTAATTAAGCTCTTTCAAGGGACTAATGTCCTCACTGCTTTATACAAATTTGATTTCTTTTTTGTGAAGATTGTGTTGTTATAAAATGTTTATATGCACACATAATAAGTTTCTGAGAAATTATAGAAAACTGAAAGGGAAGTTGTTCTGTTTCCTTTAAAAGAAAGAAAGTGATTTTCCAAAAAAAAAGAAAAACACCTGAGATTAAACTTTTCTAGCAGTTTAATCAAAGGACTCGCTATGGAGCATATCTTCTAGGATTTTCTCCCTTTCCATGTGTGAATCTCATTCCTGAACACAAACTCACACTAAGTTCGCCCAAGTTCAAATTTAAATGGTTTCCTAATTAACAAGTAAGCCCAAGCTTTAAAATGTCACATTTATTGTATTTTCCTATCTCTAAAATTCAGTGCAGAAACAGAATGATGTGTGTTTTATAGCAGTTATGATAAGAGGCTTACACAGTCAAAATCTCAATATAGATCATTTGACAAACGACTTTGGTGGCCACTCGTTAAATTGGTTTCACCCGCATATTTGGGCCTTATTTAAAAGATATCTTTGAATAATGGTAAGCAGTTTAGTGCCTCTGAAAAGAGGAGGGTGAAGTAAATGAACTCCATCTCACACTGTTTTGTTTAATCTAAAACATTGTACATTTTTTATTTTTTTTTTTTGCATTTTTTTTCTCCTCGCTCAGTTTATGGCTTATATATTCTAGGACAGATTAATACAGCTTAGGCACACCTATCTCAAATTTAAGGCAGTCTAATTCTCCGTGTCGCATATCAAGGACACAAGAACATATTATCTGATCATTCTGTGCATTCATTACATTAATGAATCAAATATGAATAAGTGTTCCTGGTCAGGAAACTTCATTACCATATGCATTAATATTAATGTCATTATGTGGCGAGGTTGAACTGAAATATCCAATGACATGTTTCAATATGCCAGATTTTGCAAAAATAACGAGGAAACAAAGCTGTATTGCTAAAGGTTTCAAATCTGGAAATGACACATGCAACAATAACTGTGAAAACATGACATGTGTCACTAATTATAATTAATTGCCCGCAATTTGCTCTCTTTCGCTGAGCTGTATGCACGTATGTTCCAATCTTCTGCAGTATTGTGCAAACTATGTACCTCGTTTTTTTTGCAAATCAGCAAATTAGAAATTTTTTCTCTGTAGTGAAGATTTTTTTTTGTAAATATTTTTCCATACTTAACTCTTATTGCTCTATTTCTCCATTGTACTCTTTTAAATAAAACCGTCCCATTTACTGCCTTTTTACTCATTTGATACTGTAACCACATTGTAATAGAAACGCAAATCATTTAGACATAGTGAAGATAATTTGCTGAAGTTCAAACTTATTTCAAAATGTTCAAGAAAGTTACTTTGTGCCTTGGTTGTTTGGGGCTGGTCTGAGTATATTAGATGCTGCTGATTTACTAGGATTTTCACTCAAAATGGTCTGAAAAATAGAAAAAAAAAAACAGTGAACAGCAATTGTGAGGACAAAAAGTGTCTGGTTGATGTCAGGAGTTCGAGGAGAATTTGAAAGAGGGTTTAAGATGATCAAAAGGCAACAGTTGCTCAAATAACATTTTGTTAAACCCAAGATTTGCAGAATGCCACCTTTGATTGCACCACACATCAAACTTCTGGTACTAGGGACTCACAGTATCACTGTAATAATCAAATCAGACTCAAATTTAGTGTGAATATTAAGAAACACACATGCAACACACTTACTTAATAAACATCACATGACAATCACATTTTTAGGTAGGCCAATATACTTAGCAAGATAAGAAACATTAGCAGTTTAAATTTTTTTCCCTTAGACATCCTGTGTCGATTTAGTGAGTAACCCGAGCAGTGAAAGCACGGCAAAGGCCTATTGTTTTTTGGTTGTTGGGGCTTGCCATAGCAATGCATAGGAAAAACTATTTCCTATTACTCTAAATAACTGCCACTTCCTTTCACCGTTAATGCGGCTTGTACCACTGCGTGCACCCCCACAATCAAAACATGCAGCTGGATCTCGGCATGCGGACTATTACTTCTGTTGGCATTTCGAGTAACCATGGCGATGTAATTAGCGAAAAACAAGCCAAATTCAAATCAAAACAATTTCTAACAGACACTGTTTTGTGGATAAGCTCAAAACAGAGATGGAATTTTGTCTCCCCCTCTGTGTCTCACTCACACATGACAGTTTTCAGAGAGGACTAATCACCATAGCAACAGAACACTGAGCAGAACAGAAGAAATCTTATGCACTGCAGTGCACTGCCCACATTAGCAGTAGCCTTTTCCCTAAAATAAACATTTTAGCTATTTTGTTTATTTTTTTAGCCATGTTTAGCACACTGAATGAAGGAAGTCAATGTGAGACAACATGTCAGTTATGCCCCACATGCCACTGGCAGCATTTAGGCTAACATTAGCATTTTGGCTAATATTAGCTTATACACTAATTTTAACATACTGAATGGACTAAGTCCATGTTGCTCAACATGCTTGTGGCTCTCCAAATTCTATTGAGTACATTGTAGGTTATTTCAGCATTGATGCTAATTTTTAGCATCAGAATGCTAGGTTCCAACTGACGAGCACACTTTGGCAGACCCCATTTAAATTTCTTCAGAAATTTTCTAGTTTCTCATTATACTTCCCACAGTTCCCTTAGCACAGTCCCGGCAGGGTTGCACTGACCCTGCCGTTAGTTTCAACTAACTAGCAAGAACTAATGGGTTGACTGCTTGACTGGATATTCTCATCCACTCTTATCCAGTCAACATGTCAACAGAGTAGTTTCTCCCATACTCTGCAACGAATTTGGCCATTTTTGCTTAAAATGTAGCCTAGTGTAAATTCAAATGGCAAGACTCTCTTCATCTCACCTGCTCAGTCAATCACCTCATTATGCCTCTCTTTTCCAGCCTATCAGCACCTCATCTCGTCCAATCATCATAAGGCTAGATCTCATATCTATTCCTGCTCCTCAGCTGAGCTTCAACCCACCTTCACCCCTTCTCTATCATTGGCTCTTCACTTCCTCAATATCCCTTGAGTTCTTCACTATCCTTCCACCACCAATGTCTTGGAGGAAGACGTTTATTCAGGCATTTTCTGCTAGGGCCAGACCGCCAAAGATAAAAAGAAAAAAAAAGGTTAAATTCATATAAGTCCTGAAAAGAAAGTCAGTGGCACAAAACATGTAGTCAATAGTCCTCTTAAACTCCGTAAGAAAATGTAATGGTCAAATGGTGACATCACTAAAGCCCCAACTCCTGCGAAAAGGAAGTGTCATGTTTTACTTTGAAAGGTCCATATTTGACCCTGCTGACCTAATCAATATGAAACTGTGTCCCGTGACAAAAAATAGGTTGATGTAACTGTCTTCTGAAACGTCTGTCAAAAGGGTGTGGTCATAGTCACATGGCGAATCTGGCATCACGCGGTAGCCTTTAATTTCCATTTTTTATGTTTTCTGATCTGCACAAAAATCAATATAATCAATCTTAGCCCATCCCCTAAAATATATTGGGTAAAATATGTGGTAGGCGTGGCCTAAATCTCCCCCCCTGGAATCATTAAAACAGTCAGCTCTGTGCTTTACCTAATGCTTCTCTCCTTAAAGCATAGAACTAAACAGGCTTTATTGTAAACTGCCTTCTTAGATATTTTATTGTCATCAGCCAGACACAAAATCAGTTTATTTCTTATTTATGGAAACGTAAAAAAAATACTGCCACCATCTAAAAAAAGATATGCCATTCTTCAGTTTACTACAACTTTATTATTTCAGTGGGTGATGAATTTCAATAAATGGAAAACAAAAAAATAATAATAAAAAAATGAAGCCTCCAGTGTACAAAGAAAATGTTACGATATTCAAGAAGCATAAAGAAGTTCATTTAAAAGAAGCTTAAATGCTTAAATGAAAAGCTTGTTTGGTCTAATTTATTGAACATCTTTATATGACATTTTCTTATGAAAAACAAAATGTGGATTATATTTCACTAGCATTGTGCTGTAAGATGCTATAATATTCTCACACTGTATATTTTTAGCTTTTTCTTTAACAAAACAAAAAGCAGACAGCAACAGATCAGATGGAAAATGAAACATTTTGGCACACATTGGAAGAAAAATGTGCCTTCAGTGTTCTGAAAGCTGTTGCATGGTCACTTTTTTTGGTTCCAAATGCACGAACAAGCTGGTTGTATTTTACCCCCGCTGAAACGTTGGCTGTCAGCAGAGCTCCCATCAAGAGCAGCGGTACCATCTAGTGCCTAGAGCGTCTGGCTCTGTCCGCTCTCTTTTTTCCAAGCAGACCGCGTCTCTGGCAGCTGCGTGCATGCACACTGGCCGAGGTCAAAGCTGTCACTTCAGAGGGCACTGTCAAATCTCAGCCAACGCTGGATGATGTGGGAGTGCTCCCTACAATCACCCAGATGTTTCCAATCAGCTGGACTTCTCCTATCCTCAACACCCACTTTCTGCCGCTGAGAGTGGACTGTCACTCTCTTCCACTGGCTATGTTAGTGAAGAAAAAAAATATGATTAATTTAACAGAAATTTTTAGTTTGAACAAACAAACGTGGAGTGCAGAATTTGGGATGTTTTCACTAAAGTACATTTATTAAATTAATGAAATCTGTAGGGCAACAAAGCTGCAATAAACTATTGCTATACAAAAATAAGTTAGTTGAAATCTCTTTAAACTACGTATCATTTCTTTCTACGTTCAATAAAATGTAAGCAATGGGTTTTCTGGATATTATTCAGGTTAAAATGTACACAACATCAAACAAAAATGATTAGACTTCTTAAGGATTTTAAGAAAAATGCTGCAAACTAAGATTTAATTCAATCAGTGATTTACCGCATTTTGTTTAGTTACTAATGATGCAATTAAATACACAGACATAAAAGATAACCACCCCCCAAAAAAACAAAAATAAAACAAAGAGACCAATGCTAAATCTACTCCACAAACTACTTTTACAGCAATCGGGGAAGAAAAAGAGCAAGCAAAATATTGTCTAAGCTAATTAAAAATCGATCTTTTATTTCAAGGTTACTGGCGTTTAAGAAAGGGCCAGCTCACCATCAAATTCTGACTCTAATAACAAACATTCATTTGAGAACCAAATAATTGGGTGAGGAGAATTAATATTCTGAGCTCTAAGAAAGTCTGATTTTGTGCTCCAACAGCAAATTATGAAATTACAAGTCATACTTGTTTTTTTCAGGTGTTGGCCTTTTTTGGGGGATGTCTGGATTCTGATGTGTTGTAAATCCAAACAAAAGAAAGTCACTAAACATGTCCAAGTTTGGAGGAAAAATAAACAAAATAACATTTACATCACAATTATAGGAAACCTGTCACAACCTGGCTCATTGGCTGTGACAAAAACATAAACAAACAAACAAAAAAAAAAAACATTGAGGTATAACTTTAAATAAAACATATCAACATATGAATTAACAGGTTGCAGCTTATTGAAAAAGATACCTCAGCAACTGCTTGATTTAAAATTTTATTGGGAAATTTATTCAGTGTTGAGCAAAATGTCAATACAATACAGACTCAGGAATAAGCACCTGGGAGAAACAGTCCACCGAATACATTGATAAAAATGTACCAGAATTTCTGATATATGTAATAGATAAAAAGATCTATCTATCTATCTATCTATCTATCTATCTATCTATCTATCTATCTATCTATCTATCTATCTATCTATCTATCTA
>CAEFZY010078388.1:0-15126 GCA_903066815.1 Brachyrhaphis roseni
ATCAGAATCAAACCTATTAACTATACCGAGAGTCAGAACTAAACATGGTGAAGCAGCTTTTAGTTTTTATGCACCGACACTCTGGAATAAGCTTCCAGCTCATTGTAAGAGCGCCCCGACCTTGAGTTTATTTACAACAAGGCTAAAAACCTTCTTATTTAAAGTTGCCTATCATTAGGTTTTTGGTTCTGCTCATTCACTATATTTGAAATGTTGATGTTTACGGTACTTTGTCTATTTTTAATCGGCTTGATCTTTATTATTATTATTGTTTTTTTGATTGTTTTTTTTTTTTTTTGGGGGTGGGGGGGGTTAACTATCTTCTTCTTGTGTGTTGTTTTTTGGCTCTCTTGTACAAGAAATAAAGTTGCCTTGCCTTGCCTTGCCTTCCCTTGCCACACAATCTCTTACTAATATATTATAAAGCATTCTGGTGCTAAAGTCTTTGAAGAAATTTGACTACTAACACTTGCCTCAGTACAAAAATGCTGATCAGAACTAAAGCAAAAACTAGAATGTCTACCTGAAGGCTGCCACCATTTTGGTTTTTAGAATTACAGTTTTTAAGTAGATAGTCCCATTGTAATGAATTAAAGGCATATACTTCAACATAGAGCCCTTTTAAATGTATGGGTACTATGCAGTCTTAATAGGGTTCCAATGCACTAGTTAGAAACATTTCTCCTGATTTTCTGTCCCTCATTAGACAACCGCTACTGTGTTAAAGCAATAAGACTTGGTCTGATGAAGTAGTAAAGTAGTAGTAAATCTCCAGGTCGCTTAGAATAGTAGCTTTAAGTGGGCCCTTAAAACTACTATTCTAAACAGACCTGGTTCTTGTCAAATGACTGGAGAGATACGCACAAGAAGCCCCTCGACCCTGCCAGATAAAGCAAGCTTAGACAATGGATGGATGTTTTAAGCGGCCAATATGTTTTGCATTGATTATTTCTCAATGCTTCCTTGATGTCATCACTGTTTGGCAACTTCCTACAGTCTATTTCTTTAGATTGTGTTTGCTTTCTGTCAGTCACACTTTTTGAAAAGATGATTTCCCTACAAGCTCAAACACAACTGAAAACGAAGAGTCGTAAAAGTGGCCCGTAGTCCAATCAGCTATTTTACGGCTAATGAAGGCGCAAACTGAACGGTGGAGGATTTTTTTTTCTTTTTTACATATTTTAGACTAACGGGTAATCCTTACATGCTGTCTGGAAAAAGCTAATCTCTGACCACAAGGCAGAACCTGCGTCTCTTGAGTGACAAATAAAAGAGCCTTATCGGAGCCTGAAGAATCCTGCCCAGGATGTTGGAAACGTTGGACCTGTTAAAAACCCTTTTTCTCTTTAGAGCAGCACAAATAGCCATCAGCTGTCTCACCAGCGGTGACAAGGGAGCTTAAATGAGGGCTTCAGCAAATCGCCATCTTTGTAACAGCTGTTGGGGAGATAGCTGACAAAACAGGGAAATAATACACCTGAGACTCTACAGCTCAATTATGATGAGATTTTGTGATTTTCATCATTTTTGCATCAAGATAATTGAGTCTGGCAGCTCTGAAAAATTGGAGGGAAAAATGGAGACAATGACAAGCACATCCATAAATCTACTGAAATTGTTATTGGACCAAAAAAAAAACAATAATCATAGACAGAGTAAAATAGATCTGTACAGAAGAAAAATGTATCCTATGTAAATATTATTTATGCCATTGTACATACTTATATAACATGTTATACATGTGTTATATTTATAAAACACATACAGTATGTTTCTGAGTTGTCTTGATGTACAACTCAGAAAGACTTGGCGCCAACGTCTCACATAAATAAATTAGCAGAAACTCCATAAAGGAAACAGTGAAAAAAGCTTGTTGCGACCTTCTCCCCATGTCATCCAGTGACTGCTTAGGAACATGCAGAATTAAAGAGCACACATCGTTCTTTTTTAAATAACTATTCATTTTGCATTAATTCTAAAAGGAAATATAACTATCATGATCTACAAGAATTTACGGAGCTCCCTGTAGGGGACATGGAGGATTTTTTTTTTTTTTTTTGCATTCCCTCGCAATACTTCTGCGTTACCTCTTAATAATGTTCTGATCTTTTATGACTACAAAAAGAAACAGTAATGTAGTTGCCAAAATGATGTTCTGAGGATACTGTCCATCATATGTAGACACAAATAGACATAAATCAAATGCATAAAAAGTAAATGTTGCAGTTAAAAAAAAAATAAAAAATTCTGACTCGATAAAACATATTTCCCACAAACAATTCACACAAACACACAGGGTTCTGCCAGCTGACTCTCTGCTCATTGTAGTTGTCTAAGCCATGATTGAACTTTGCTCGAAATTTTTTCATTGTCCTGGGTAAAAAGTTCTGAAAAGCTGTTTTGTTATATTATCGAAGCGACTGGAGATCTGGGTTGGACTCTGGTCTAGTACTTAACTGGTTCAAATCTTACCAAACAGACAGGGACTTCTGTGTCAACAGGTCATTTCGCACCAGAATGGGCAGAAGTCCCATGTGGGCTACAACACGGGTCAGCCTTGATTCCTATTTGATATCTACGTACTCACACTAGTGTGAAGCACCTTGAGCTGCCATGTTGCTGAAATTGCAATACAAATAAATTTGACTTGACTTGATTATTCACCTGTGCTTATTCCCCGAGTTCGCACACATCTTCTGGATAAATGATCTTTGTAGCAAAAGTGCTCACTCCGTCGTTTATCTGTTTAACCATTAAGCAGCCAACCAGCCACTCAACAATGTACTGTTAATGATGAAATCAGTTAGTTTGTTTACATGCACAGATGAACTTCAAAACAGTGAGCCTGTGCTAGGTTATCATTTATGTATGAAGGTGAACGTCTGGTTTTCTGGCCGTGAGTCAAAATATATTTTGGTTCTTAAAATTACTTATTTAAAACTGCTGAAAGGTCAGTTGTCATTATTTGTGTTTCTTCCTTTGAGATGTCTTTGAAGTTATGCCAATAAATCAGTGTGCACAGGCTCCTAATGCATTAGAGCAGTTTTTGAGGTGTTCAGATTGGAATGCAGGAACAGCCAACTCTCTTTCAACTCTGATAAAAACAGGGTTTGATCAGCAAAACTTAGCTTTCCCCTCCATAGCAGCAGCAGGTGTTTGGAAACCCTTCAAAAGAGAAAAGCAGATGCACCGCACTATCAGTAGTCTAAAACTCATACCCTTTCTTTCGTCCATCAAGCCGCACTCACAGAGCAGAGCATGAAGGCAAATAAAGCGCAGTCACTTTCGGACAAAAATAGAACTTGATGTTCTCATGTTCCCATAGCTGTAAATGTGCACCTTTGCGCTCCTGTAGCGGGGTTTGAGGGAGAGCTGCTTCTTCATCAGCTAGAGATGGAATTAGAAAAGATGAGGCAATTTATCATCCCGCCGAGGAAGGTTTTTATTATGATGAAGTGCTCTCATTATGTGTGGTGTAAGCAACATGGACGACTGACTTGTGTTCAGTTCTCAGCAGTATTTACACCGATGTTAGTGGGATAAGCGCTTTAAAACCGAACGGTTTATGAAGGGTATACAAATCCCTTTTGATTAGGCTATGTGACTAGTTTTAAAAAAATTAAAAGAGGATTCTTTTTTTTCTACCCACAGTTAATTAAACTATATTTAGATACCAAAATACCAATCCGTTGTAACCTTTAAAGATTATTCAACAAGGTCTCATTTGGACCTTGTTTATTCTATCAATTTGTCGTAAACTATCAAAATCATGCTTATAGCAAAGTTTGAACATTGTACAGTAAGTCCCAACACAAATGGAAGCCTGTGTACTGGCTTGATTTGAATAAGCACTGTGACTAAGTAGTTGCTCTGTACATGTAGATGGGAGAGGATTGCAAACCAGTCAGTTCCCTGAGGGGGGAGAAGAGGTTCAAGCCTTCCTGACTCCTTCTGCACTCCCCCATCGGTTGTCGGCTCTCATCCACATCCACAGCACTCTTAATTGCCTGATTCCTGACCCCACGTTGAATACTTGGTACACTAGGGGCTTGGGGGTTATAATAGTGACGTTTAGTGACATCCATGGAGAAAACTCACTCCCTCGGCTATACCAGCTCTTGCTCGCAGTCTACAGCCCCAGCAGAGACCTAAATTTACAACTCATATCAGACAGTACAAGAGTGTGTCCCACATAAATGTTCTGGGTCATGTCTAACAACCATGCACCCCCGAAATTTGAAGTCACACAAAATTATCTAAAGATCTTTCACTAAATTCAGATTCAGAAAGCTGCACTTTAAATTCACCAGGCAGCCTCTGAGCTGAACAGAGAACCCATATTCTCATCAAGAATACACTGCTTTATGAAAGGTACAGATTCATTTTCTCGATTTGTTGCATAACAACTGTGATGTCACATCATTAAGTAGAGGAAAAATGAAAGAGTTTTCAATGCATTGTACAAATAAATGTGAAAATGAGGCCTGCACATGTACATGTGACCAGCTTCGTTCAGTCGCTATTTTGTAGAACCACATTTCTCTGCTGTTATACCTTTTAGTTTTCTGGTGTATGTTTTGCCCATTTTTTGCACCACGGACTGATTTCTTTTGCCGTTTTCCTTTACAAAACAGAAAATCAGTCTGATTGGATTAGGAAAATCTGCAAACACATTTCAAGTTTAAATTCCTACATTTATAATTTCATTTCAGTTTGGAATTTCTTTGGACCATTTCAAATCATGAACATGCTTCAATTTAAACTATTCCATTGTAGTATTGTATTCATGTCCTACTCTGCCATAATCTTTAGTGTTAGTGAGTGTGTAATTCTGAAAAGATTTTCTTTCAGGATTGTATTTAGCTTCATCCATCTTCCCGTCCACTTTGAGACATTTCCATGACCATGTCAAACAAAATTAAATTGGTCCCAGCAGTTATTTGTTTTAATCAATGTTGTCGAAAAATGTAATTTGATACGGTGACTATTACATTTTGAAATGCACAAACTGGCAAGAAGAAAAGTAGCACAGAATGTGTCATGATCCGTGTTTTTCTGTGTTTATTTTCGAGTTTTTCCTGTGTATTTATTTCAAGTTCTGTGTCTCTGTGCTCTCCGTGTTGTCCTGTCTCCCCTTGATTATTCCCAGGTGTGTCTCGTTCCCTTGATTACTTTCTGTGTATTTAGTCCCTCCTGTGTTCCTCGTCGGGTCCTCGTCTGATGTTTGCCAGTCTGTCGCTAATGTCCATTCGTTTGCCTTGCGCTACCTGTGTTGAGCCCTGGATTCTGCTCAGCAGTGCTGCCTTGGTTCTTGGACTGTTTCCCTGTTTTCTGCCATCATTAAAAACATCATTTTACTGCTACCTGGGTCTCAAAGCGTCTGCCTCACCACCTCACCACACACCGTTCCTGACAGAATGAGACATGTTTAATGGTTTATATTTTATGGTCCCATCACCCAGAGGCTTTAACTGTTTTTTCTTTGTTGCAGATTTTCATTGATTCGTAGAACAATAGCTATTTAGCTGTAAAAAGTTGACTATAAACATTTTGTTGCAAAGACAGCAACATTTCCAGTTGATGCAGAAAGTAGAAAACCAGCATTTCATTGTTGCATGCAGAGCTAAAAGAGAAATCGGAATGTGCCAGAACTGTTATTTGTCAGAATCTGGGGATCTTTGTGTTTTGATTGCTACTTGATTTGTATTGGGATCAGTTTGAGTTGATATTATTTTTGAGTTTGTCACTATAATTCCTAACTGTATTTACTTGTGATTTTTAGCTCCTTTTTGCGTTTTGTTCTTGGTGTATGGGTTTAGATTTTATGTCAATGTTTATCTTTAGTTAAATGTGATTCCTTTTTGTCATGTTACATTGTGTCATGTTAAATTCTTTATTAAAGTGTCATTTCCCCCCTGTTCTTCCTTTCAAAAATAGAAAGATCTGTTCTGGTCTCTTAAAAAAAGCAATGATCCATCAGATACTACAGACATCAGATACTTAGTCAATACTTCTGCAACAGAAAGCTAAGATGGATGTGAAAGAAGTAAGAGGTTTCATTAAGAACATGGCTAAGATTCACGTGATTGATGGTCCTATCCTGCCAAAGGAAAAAAAAAAACAGTCATAGTCGGCTCACTGCTGAGATTTATATACATACACACACACCACAAACTGTGTGGGTCTTTCATCCAAAGCGTTTACTAACAAAGTGTAATACACAATGTCAGCATCGACACCCAATGGCACAAATTAGGAAGATGCTACCAGATGCAGAATGACAACATTAATATATTTTATTTTCTTTTATTGCTAATGTGAAACTAGGACATGCTTTGTCTCTGAAAAGCAAAAACAAAGTTGTTTGTTAAAGGAAAATTTGCCACAGGGGGAGTATAAGTGACCTTTTCACCTTTTTTTGCCACTAGAAAAGTCTTTTAATTGAACCGTATGTAATCTTATAGTATTGTGTCGTGCCTGCTGGTAATATGATGTTGAGCAAGGCAATAAAACTGTCAATGCCAGGACATCATTGTTAGTTTTGCTAATGCTTTTGCAGTTTGCAGAGTAAATTGCTGGCAGAGTCAAATAAATTATACCACTGCCAACTGTCTCTTGCAAACAAAGTTCTTTTTGTTTTTGCCAATTAAAAGAATACTGTTTTATGTCATAGAAGAATAATACTTCAAAAGTCAATCATTTGAATTTTTCTCTTAGACTGCAACCCACTTCCTCCATTATTATTATTATTATTATTATTATTATTATTATTATTATTATAGTTACAGTTCTGATTATAGATGCTCTCAGTGAGTGCCAGCTGGAGACATCCTCAAAGAGTTCACAACATGTTCACAGGCCTGTGCTCTGAGTCACGGATGAGTAACAAAGACTTTCATATTTCTATTTTTTATTGAAGGGCAGGGAAATGATTAATATATTGTGCAGTGGGTGTGATACATCCATATAACACTTTCCCACAGCTGTTTTTTTTTATGTTTGAGTCAGTGATATGATCTGCTGGTAACTTGACATTTATTTTTATTAGATGTGGGCAGTAACTAGTTACATTTAGTGATTTTCATGTATATGAGTAACTTTAAATAGACAAATAAAAGCATTTCTGGCATAGATTCAGCTAACTCAAGTAGAAAATTTACTTCTACTTGAGTTTTATTATCTTGAAATATCACTTCTCTTACTCGAATACAATGTCTGGCTGATCTGCAGTAAGTTACTTCACTGCATGACGAACTAACACACTTTAACCAAAAATATATCAGGCACAGATGTACATAGCTGTGTGTCAACTGCTGAGCCTACTGTGCAATTTGACGTTAAGTAAACATGCAGTAAATAGTTTATATTGTAACTGAAAGTAATTTTCATTGCTCTAAAGTCTTTATACTTCTTGGTTCTGCAACAAGCTCCCTAAAATTCTGAGATGTGCTGAAACTGTTGGCTCCTTTAAATCAGGATTGAAATGTTTATTTACTGAATTTTAACATTTGTCTCTTTTAAGCTGTGGCTTAAAAGAGACAAGCCATGGCTAAATATGTTCGACATATTAACTCTGTTTTACAGAAGTTTTTTTAAAAATTGTTTTCTACTTGTCTTTCTTTTGATGTTCTGTAAAGCACTTTAACTTGTTTTGTGTGTGAGTACTGCTATATAGATAACTTTACCTTACCTTCCATGTCACTTTTTTTTACGAGAATAATAATACGAGAATATATTCAAGTTCAGAAGTGTATCAATCACATAAGGAAAGCTTACATCCACATTTCATAGTGTTACAAGTTCTGATTCTTTCAATGTTCTTCTATTAAAATACCCAAATAAATGGCTTAATTACTTTAGCAACTCCGCTGACTGTTTGCTCTCCCTGTTGAGCCCGGCTGTTCAGTGGCCAGAGCAAAAAATGATGTGCTGTGTCTGACCACAGCCGACCCTTAATTAATTACACAGAGATAGGAGTCATCACTTCACAGGTTCTAATTAACAACAGATAAAAGAAGTGAGGAAGAGAAAGGGATGACAGGAGGACAGGATTTTCCTCTGAGCTAAATTTCCATGAGAAGGAAGCACAAGTCCCAAGAACTGCGGATCAAAGCCATGATTTGGTTAGAGGTTTTGTCCTTAGGAATAATTCTGAAAAACACGACCGGTAAAAGTAGCTGACTCCATAAATGGCTACATTGAGTGTTGAAATAGATGCACATGTTTCAAGCATGCAGTATTTTTGAAATATAATTTTATAACCCATCCAAGGCGACATACAAGAGGACTTTATTCTGACTTCTGAGATAAACTGCATTTTTGTTTTAAGTTTGGCGGACTGTCAGTCACTCTGCTAACTCCCTCCACACTACAGTAAACTCCACCACTTTGCATGGTACACAAAGCCAGACGAACAGCTGAGAGAGACAAGTTTGGAGGTTTTCTTCCTCGGTGTGACAGATCTGAACTGCAGCTCCTCCAGTTCTATACGCACAAAAGGGACTTCTGAAGCAGGTGTGTGCTGATCTATGCATCCTCTTCAATTATAGATGCAATGTTACACAACAGAAGCTGCTCCCACTGTACTGGAGGGATAACAGCTCAAAGTATACTTCTGCAGAGAAGCTTTGACAGTGGTGTTCTGACTGAACATGAAAATGCACAATTAAAGTTTATTTATGTCGCATTTTTCACAGATAAATTCACAAAATGCTTCCAAAAAAACATGTCGAGCAAAATTAATTATCTTAAAATACATAATGTTTTCTGCAACTTTAAAGCAGCAAACAATAAAGTTATAGATCTAATTGTAGACATGATATAAAAACCCCTATGGATGCTTTTGAAACCTCTTTTCTCTTTTCCACTGAGTTGAACTGCAAGAGAATGTCACCATCAGCAAACATAAGCCTGCAGAGCTAAGAACCCTAGAGAACAAAAAGGGTTATAGGAGGTCTGAAATATATTCAACTTCTCAACATAAGGCAGGTACTAAAAGATTAACAGATTTTAAGATTTGATGTGGGCAGTTTAAGGAAGCCAAAACAGATCTGCCTTAAACTCTTTGCATTCTAGTTGATGCATTTCGTACAATCTGAAGTTGAACCAAATTGATTTTGGCTAAAAGAGGTATGACTATCAGCATTACTCTGTTTAAAAAAAACATGCATATTGATCTCCCGTTCAGCTTTTGACAGCAGCAGTGTCAGTTTATATATATTCCTCAAATTATAACAGCAAATTCAAATCAGCAGTTTGGATTGATTCTCAAGTGAAAAAAAAAAAGATTTCAGAGGCCAGTTTCTAAAGGAGCCTGCTGGGATGTTGCTTAATTGCAGAAATCATGTAGCTAAATCATGTAGCGGGCTATAAATAGATTACGCTAACAGCTTTACTGTTGCCTTGCAGCAAGAAGGGGGTCTTTCTGCAAGAAGTTTGCACTTCCTCCACATGTATGGGAGCCGTTCAGTGCTCTGGGTTCCTCCCACAGCCCAAAGACATGACTGATGGTCTTGGCGATGCCCTGCGATGGATTGACAATCAATGCAAGATGTACCCAGTCGCTTGCAATAACTACTGGAGTTGGGCATCCCTGGGCACGAATGTTATTATCTGCAATAAATTTGTTTATTGTTCACTGAGCAAGAGCAGATAGTCACTTAACAGTTTCTTGATATTTACCAGACAGTTGGTTAGACTGTTCAATTTGTGAAGCTCAGATGGCTGACATTATTATAGTGCCTTACAATCTGTCCCAGTGGAAGGACATAAAGTAAGACAAGGATAGGGCCTTAAAAAGTGTCTTGAGGACTATTATTTCTCATATGACCTAATTTCCATACATACTAGAAGATCTTTTACAAAAATATGAACAAAAAAATTTAAACAAAACCATGGATCCTCACTGAGTCCCTAAATCTGTTCATCTGGATACTCTGAGCAACAGCATCCAAGTCAGAGGAAGGATCTCAGAAAACTGAAAAATTCAAAAGAAAAACTGGAGTTTTTCATTTGACAAAAACTCCAATATGTCTGTCATCATCAGCAGCTTCTGCTAACTTAGTATTTATGAGTATACTTTATTAAGGCTAACAAGCAGATAAATTTATCTGAATATTAAAACTTTAGCTGGTCAACTAAGCTGAAGAGCAAAGAGTCTTTGGAGAGAAAAGTTTAAAATTTTGTTCACACCACATCTTTGGGTGCTTGAAGGAGATTGGTCCAGATTGTGTTTTTCTCTAATAGCTCAACAAATACTTTGTTGAGCTATTATGTATCCTTAAAAGATTTTAAGGACACATGAATTTTGTCCACCATACAGAGGCTGAGAGTATCAAACATCCTAATGAATAAAGAAGTCTGAACACAAATGCCTAGAGGGGATGAAGTAGATTTTGTCACCAATTAGAGCTATGATTTCCTGTTTATATCTGAGATCAGACTCTGAGGAAAATGGATGGTGAGAAATGTTATGTTGAACCTGATGGCTCCAACTTTGTTAGCCAAAGAGTATAAAACATTTCACTCACACCTTGGAAATTCTGGCACACTGGGAGTAATAGGAGAAATTATATTATTAGATGTGTCAAACAACACCTTATGGGTTTTTCCTTGACAGCAGAACCTAAAAACCACAAAGACAAACAGGAAGTTCTTTAGTCACAGATTGGAGGATACAATTTCATAGTACAACTCTAAAAATTACTTTGTTTTTAATAAAAATCTGCTGAAATGGCTCACAATCCAAGGCGAGTTTGTACCTGCGGACTCTGTCTCCAACATTCTACTCCCTTTGGCAGACAGAGAACCGAAAGTTAATCGGCATGACTTTACAGCTATTGACACATTAGTAAGTACAAATAGAAAAGCCTGCATATTTGGATGAACTCAACGTGGCAGCATGTTCTCATTAATATACATTTCAAAATGTCCTACAACCCACTTACATAAATATATAAATTATTAATAATATCCAGATGCTATAGAGCTAGTGGTATCAGCTAGTTTTAGAATATTATATGTTATGCACAGCACTAGTAGCCTCTTAGAGATAACTGGACAGAGATACGACCACCTCAATCTGTTATTGTCTTATCTCCTTGTGGAGGACTGTAGATGAGCATGTGAGCATGCAGAATCTGAGAGCCAAAATGCCACGCACACATGATTTTGACCCTTGATTGATCTCTAACACATTCACTCAGAACAGGAGTTTTGCTTTGACAGCAGCTACAGATGTGCGCAGAGGAGAAAAACTTGTCAAAAACCAAAAAACAACTTACTAAGCACATTTTGCATGTAAATAATGAGAAAGTCACACACAGGTCAGCCTTTTTCTTTTCATTTTGTGACTCTGTTGCAGACCAAGAAAACGTTGCCATAGCAACGGCAACAGCCTCTCAGAAAGAAAAAAAAAAAGAGCATAAACAAACAGTAAAAACTGCTCAGGAAAGCCTTTACAGGCACGACAAAGGGCTCCAGGCATTGAATCTAAATTCGCTTTCTGCAGCCTAAAATAAATTTGCCTCACTGCTCAATCACAAAACATGAAAACTGCTGTACAAAGGATGTTTTCCTCAATTCGAATAGTTTTCTTTCACAGAAAGATTAGTAAACCGTCTGCATTTGCCCAGCTACTGCGCTTTTCCTCTCAGCTCCGGCTGAGTTGAAAGGAGTCCTCCACCGTTGAGCCGTATCTCCCCCAAACCTGTAACTGGCAGCGCTGAACATGTATGTGGGTACATGCTCACTCAAACCTGCCCTACTGTTGTGTCTCACCACGTCCAACCCCTCAGCTTAAAATAGAACCCAACCTCATTTCATGCCTCGTGAAGCTCTAAATTTGCTCCAGAGGGGAGTTACATTTGTGATGGATAGTGTGAGTAAATTAGGAAAATGAACCAAGTCTGTTTGTCTGACAAATGGTTCACTTCTCAGAAGACCATCACAAACCCGAAATAACAATTTCACCGACAAAGGCAGTGACCAGATCTAAGGAAACATACTTTCTATCTGCTCAAACATCATCCTCTGTTTGCCCTCAAACCCGACTCATGCCTGGAAAGTCTTCCTTAGCAACTATACAGTCACTGATGCATTCAGAACAACACAAAAAAATTTAGGTCATTGTTTTTAGTTAATGTTCTGACAAATTGCCCCTGTTAGCTGTTTCTTATGTTTTCTTAGACTTCTTAATTTTCTTAATTTAATTAAGAAGCAGAAAAATGTGCTGTGTTCTTCGGAAAAAGAAAATGGTAATGATCCACTCTCATCCACTTTCTTTTCATGGTTTCAGCAAGTAAAAACATTTTTGGTAACTTTAACATTTTACCATTTTTTCCCACTTGAAATTCTTATCTATCTGAGAGGATAACATTCAGACGGGTTTTATTATCCGTAATATCGGGGAGGTGTTATCGGATGACATCCTGCTCAAATTCTGCAGAAGTAATACTGAGCGGTGAGAGGGAAGACATGCGGCAGAAAAGTCAGAATGTATCTGACTGTAATAGTTCCTCCGCTCTGTAATAAAACTGGAAAGTTCAAATTTCTCTCACAGTGATGAGATGTCTGTCAGTCACTTTTTTTGTTGAACCCTTAAAGATTCAAGTTAAGCAAATTTACCATCTGCAAAGATGAAGATACAAAATAAGCAGTTATGGAGAATACATGAAATGATGAATGAGACACTAATTTGTGGTGTACAACTCCAGGGAGATATTTACACACACGGCATAATGAATACATTTTGGGCTCATAATGATTTATCTTTTTTTCCTCTCCAGAATATTTAAATAACCAAGGACTCCAGTGCTTTTTAGAAATAATAATTGGGCACACGCTAGATTTTTATTTTTATTTTTTTTCAGACTATGCCTAGTACGCCAGACAAGGTACTCGCTTTGTAGCCATCAAAAATAGTTCAGTCATAATTCTACCTGCTAGGCATCCCTTATTATCAGAAGTGTTGGTAGGTTTTCTGTCCTGGACAGAGACTTTTAGTACAGTTTAATAGTTTTCACAATGTCTCATTTTGGCATTAAGACAAAACATTCCAGAAGCTTGATGTTATCTTCCTTCAATTTAAAATTCACTTTAGATGATGAATGCTTATATTTGTTTCAACTGTGTCTGAAAAAATGAGAGAAATCCACAATAAATGTAATCTTATTCACCTTCCTGGGAATTCTTGTTTTACAGAATCATTCATGCTGAATGATTCTGTAATGGTCGCTTCCTAGAAAAACTAAATAAATATCCCTGATGAGTGAATACAAACTTCTGATTGGAACTAAATTTGGTCATCTGTTCTCACTATCTTCTCTTTGTTAAGTCTTCATTTTCTCTGACTCTGAGACCAATCTCTCTATCTGGTTTTCAAAGTAAAGTAAAAAAAAAATAATTTCTCTCAGGAAGATGTAACAACACTTTCATCTTCCAAAAGGGAAATGGCTGCTACCATTTTGGCTGTACTATTTGAAAGGAGCAAGCTCTCACATCAATCTTGCATTCAAACAGTAGACATAGTGGGTACATTATTGTGGCTATCACATAGTCTTGTCCACAAAAGCCTAACCCAGCTTAAATACAGGGGTTAGAGGTACTATGGTATAAAATGGACAAAGCAGCAGCATAAATCACTAATGTCTGCCACATCAAAAGCAGAACACTACTTCAATGCTGCTTTGAGTTTGCATGTACTGGATTCAGGGGGAACGTGACTCACTGCCCCAATGAAAAGCCAAGTTTTTTTCACACTTTGTTAAGCTCAAATGTCTGTTACAGAATACAGCATGTGTCCGTGCGTATGTGTGAACCCTGAAGCCTCCCTCTTAGGACACTGAGATGATCTATTAAGTCAAAACAAAAGGCAAAGCCACCTCTCATCTGCAGCCTGAGTCATGACTGACCAGCAGCTCCCGCTTTCATCCAGCTTACCGCTGTGCAAAAGAGCACAAGTGCCAATTTGGAAAGGTTGGTGCTAAATGAAACAAACAAGACTCTGTTTGCGCTCTGCTGAGAAGCACTCTGCCTGCAGCCTCTTCTGAAATTGGTTGCCTTCAGCATCGAGTCCTCCACTCCTTAGCGTTAAATGTTGCTTTTGTTGTTCCCAGCGAGTCCTGGTAGTTGTGTTGTGTGTTTGACTGCTAGGGAGAACTGGTTTCTTTGACAATGAAATCTGTCTGAAGTGTATGCAGATTCTGTCTCCACACATCACAACTTTGACTAAATGTCTAAATGCATTCATTTAGACAATGGTGCAAATTTGCTGGAAATAATTGTGCTTCGGAAATGGTATGACTAGAGCTACCCACAACCATGTATATATGTAAGTATTTCCAACATTTTGGATGCGTTTTAAAATTTGCTATATTTTAAAAATACCTAGATACAGTTTAGATTAACACTTCCTTCTCTCCCACTGGATTTACAATGTTTTTGGATATCCAGCGGAATAAAAAAAAAATGTGTCGTGCCTCTCACTCCTTTTAATGGCAGCTCAAGTGCTCTAATGACTAGTTTCAACAATTATGTCTGAAAGCAAATCATGCAAAATCAGTCAGCCGAGTTGGTAAAATGAACGCTCAAAAATAACAAGTTGCCTTAATGATTTTAAAACATTGCTCATAATGGTATTTGTAAATTCCTAGCACATGAAGTTACTTGAGTCTTGTCCTTATTTTACTATAATTCTTCTTCAATGTTTCATAGTTGGCATTTTGCCATTAACTGGTGCAAATGAATAGGTTAGATTTATGGCAAGAAATAATTTATCCACTGCACAGAATACACTAGATATGATCTTTCATTTCTGGACTATAAGCCGCAACTTTTGTCACACGCTTTCAACCCTGCGGCTTATACAAAGATGCGGCTTATTTATGCATTTTTTTTCTAATGGCCACCAGGGGCGCTTGAGCAGAAAAGGTAAGAGTGAGACAGGTGGAATATATGTGTAGAGGAAGACGCAAGTTTAATGTAACGTAACACGTCTCAGTGCTCAGGAGGAAGATGAAGACGACTCTCACCTGTATGTTTTTTTTAACCAGCCCTGTTAGTGCTGTGGTACCATGTTGCTGCTGTGTTACTGCCGCGTCTCAGTGACTTTTACCGGTATGGTTTTTT
>CAEFZY010078398.1:0-28718 GCA_903066815.1 Brachyrhaphis roseni
ATAAATTGGGGTCCTCGATCTGATAATATTTCCAGTGGGATGTCGTGCAAGCGAAAAACATGTTTGATGAGAATTTGAGTGGCGTTGAAATGCTGTGGGAAGTTTCCTAAGTGGAATTAAGTGACAAGCCTTAATTAACCATAAATTCGACCTTTGGGTGTCATGTTTGGGTCTAAGTTTCTTGCCCACATGCAGAACACCATAGGAGAACAGATAATCAGTTAAAGATTGTTTATTTCAAAACAAGGATAACTGAGGTGGTGTGGTTCCAGGGAAGGACTCGAGAAGGCGTCGGCACACTACGGGACAGCAAGAAGAGATGGTGAGTTCAAGGTAATTGGCAACGGGAGTTGTGAGAGAAATTAGACTGATCTTACTTTCGGAATTGATGGTCTTGGTCTGGAGGTTCGACTGCGGGTTCTGGGCTGCGGTCTTAATGGAGAAGACCTTTGGAGGACCCAAGTTCAAGAAGTGAGGATCGGCTGAGCGAGGTCCGAATAAAGGTGAGGAGGCTGCGGTGGAAGGCGAACAGGTAAGTCTTGGTGTGAAAGGAGTCAGAGGAGTGGCTTGACTACCAGCCGGAGAAAACATGAGACGCCGATGATGAACAGGATAAGCGGTGGTGGAACTCGGGCAACCAGTGGGTAAGTTCCACGGCATCACGAGGGGAGCGAAATCCAAAAGCCAGATTTGATCTACATGAGGCGGATCTACAGCTGGTCTGGACAGGTTTAATCTGAGAAACATGGAAGGTCGGATGGATGCGCAAAGAGACTGGGAGGCGGAGACGAACTGCAGATGGGCTGATTATGGTTTCTATCTCGAACGGGCCAATAAACCTGGGAGAAAGTTTTCTAGACATGGATTTCAAAGGAATATTACAGGAGGATAACCAAACCTCCTGTCCAGGGGAGTCCTTTTCCGGTCAGCTAGGCGCTTGTTTTGTTCAGCCGTGTTATTGAGGGCGTTGATGGTGGTTTCCCAGATGTTCTGGCAGCGATGGATGTTATGTTGAACTGAAGTGACAGCAATATTGCCTTCCTTGGAGGAGAGTAATGGTGGTTGATAAACTAGAGAAACTTCAAACGGATATAGACCAGTGGCAGCAGAAACAGGATTATTGTGTGCATATTCCACCCACGGCAGAAATAGACTCCAGTCGGAGGGGTTAGTTGAAGTGTAGCAGCAGAGGGTTGACTCTAGCTCCTGGTTCATACGTTCTGTCTGTCCATTAATCTGGGGGTGAAAACCTGAAGTTAATGAGACCTTCACACCAAGCGCTGAGCAGAAGTTCTTTCAGATCTGAGAGATAAATTGGGGTCCTCGATCTGATAATATTTCCAGTGGGATGTCGTGCAAGCGAAAAACATGTTTGATGAGAATTTGAGTGGTTTGAAATGCTGTGGGAAGTTTCCTAAGTGGAATTAAGTGACAAGCCTTAATTCCCACTGTCCCTAACTCCCATCCAGCGAAACCACAGCCAAGGGAACGGGCTTGGCAGAATCAGCGGGGAAAGAGGACCCTGTTGAGCTTAACTCAACAGCTTGACCCTGGTGGTCATGCCTTTAGACAAGGGTAATCCGGTAACAAAATCTATAGAAATATGGGACCATGGACGTTTGGGTATGTGTAACAGTTGTAGAAGGCCCAATGGAAGTTGATGGAATGGTTTGTTTCTGGAACAGACTGTGCAAGCTAGAACATATTCCTTAACATCCTTGTGAATGGATGGCCACCAGAATCTGCGGTTTATGAGAGAGATAATGCAACTGATACCTGGGTGTCCAGAAAACCTGGATGAGTGGATCCATTGAATGAAGCGGGCTCGAACAGGAGTGCGAATGTAGATCTTATTAGGCAGGCAGGAGTCAGGAGCTGGTTCTGATTTTTGTGCTTGTTAGGAAAATTCTGTTATTAATACATTAGTAGTTTTACTAAGTTTAAATTGTTACCATATGTTTGTAAGATATAGCTAACCTTTCTATAACCCCAAACATGCTCTTTGCAGATTGTTTTCTGAGGTAATCCTTAGGGGTAAAGATGTCTCTGTTTTAGATTACACGCTCCCCTGTAGAAAGACTCCCTTAGTCGTAAAACTGTCTGTGTGCAGAATGATAGATTATGCACTCCCTTTACTTGTTTAGATTAGGCCTCTTTCCGCATTCCATTCCTGCTGTGTTGGTAATAATAGACAAGTTCTGATGCACAAAGACAGAACACATAGTGGACACCTTGGAGAAGGGGTTCTTCTCCTTCTGCAGAAGACTTGATTAAAACCTAATGACTTTTTCTGTGGTTCTTCTTATACAGATTTAAAAAATACCTGACAGTGCTTGTTTAATGAGGTCCTCAATTTCCCACGTAACTGCGGCTACGGTGCAACTAGGAGGAAGTATGGTGGCTGGGATCTTCTCAGAGTCATCAGGAGAATGCAGGCGGGACAGAGCACTGGGTTTAATGTTAGGGGTGCCTGGATGGTAAGAAATAGATTGAATCTGGAAAAGAAAAGAGACCAGCAGGACTGACGGGGGTTTAGTCTTTTAGCGGATTGGAGATATGACAAGTTTTTGTGATCAGTCCAAACCAGCACGGGATGTTCAGCACCCTCCAGCCAGTGCCGCCATTCCTCCAAGGCTAGCTTAATAGCCAAGAGTTCTCGATCGCATACATCATAGTTTTGTTCAGGGGGAGACAATCTGTGAGAGAAGAAAGCACAGGGATGACTCTTGTGATCTGAATCAGAAGTCTGGGACAGAACGGACCCCACTTATTATTCCACAGTAAATTGTTTCTTAGGGTCGGGTTGGATTAGGACGGGTGCGTTAGCAAACAGAGTCTTTAACTTTTTAAAGGCAGCGTCTGCCTCCGGGGTCCATCTGAAGGTGGTCTTGGTCGAAGTCAGAGTGGTTAGCGGGAAAGCTGTCTAGCTGTAGTTGCGAATAAAGCGACGATAGAAATGAGCAAATCCAAGGAATCTTTGTAATTGCTTTCGGGTCTCTGGGGTCGGCCATTGATCTTTTCCTCCATCTGCCTTAGCTGCCCGCCCTCAAGAATAAATCCAAGGACAGATGCTTTATGGAACTCGCATTTCTCAGCTTTCACAGAAAGTTTATTCTCCAGGAGACGTTGTAGGATGAGACGAACATGACGTTTGTGGTCAGCGAGGGACTTGGAATAGATCAGGATATCATCTAGGTAAACAAAAACATATTCAAGAAATCTCACAATACATCGTTCACGAGGGCTTGAAAAAGGCAGGAGCCTTGGATAACCCAAACGGCATGACTAAATATTCGAAATGGCTGATGGGTGTCTTGAAAGCAGTTTTCCATTCATCTCCCTGGTGGATTCGGAGTAAGTGATAAGCATTTCTGAGATCTAATTTGGTAAAGATTCCGGTTCGAAGGCCGATGATAAAGGGTAGAGGATATTTGTTCTTTGTTGTAATCTGATTTAACACTTTAATCAATGCAGGGTCAGAGCGAGCCGTCTTTTTTGCCCACAGAAAAGAACCCAGCATCCAGGGGAGAGGAAAATGGGTGGATGATACTGGTGGATAGAGATTTTTTGAAATATTTTTCCATAGTTTCTCATTCTGGTCGAGAAATGTTGTACAGGTGGCTGGTGGGCAATGGCGGTCCGGGTAGAAGGTCGATGGCGAAGTCCTAAGGACGGTGTGGTGGTAAAGAGAGAGCTTTAGTTTTACTAAAAACGAGTGCCAAATCGTGGTACTCGGACGGAATAGATGATAGGTCGGGAGGGTCTGCTTCCTGTGGTTCTGCCGGGGACGGACCTGGGAGAACTACGGAACAGAGAAAAGATGTATGACAAAGGGTGGACCAGGATTCAACATGCTTATCTGACGAGTTTATGTTTGGATTATGCTGTTGCAATCATTTAAAACCTAAGATTATGGAGGAGCTGGCTGTGGGGAAAAAAAAAATTAGGTGAGTTCGCTGAGGTTTCCATAAATTATTAACACACAATGGTTTGGTCTGATGGGTGATTTGAGGAAGGGATCTCCTATCTAACGCTGAGACACGAAGGGGAACTGTTAACGGAATGGTTTCGATGGACATCTGTTGGACGAATGTTGAGTCAATGAGATTCTGTTCGCAACCTGAATCAATTAGTACAGACCAAGGGACGGACTGATTGTTGTTGAACAAAGTAGCAGGTAATAGTAAGCGAGGAGAATCTTCCCTACGTAGATTGTCCGCCAGCTTCCTCGCTTCTACTGGCGGACCTGTGGGTTTAACCAAACCGGGCAGAAAGCAATAAAGTGACTTGGAGATCCGCAGTACAAGCAGGTCGGGAGGTCATTCTCTTACGACGCTCTTCTGGCGTGAGACGTGTGTGACCAATTTGCATACGTTCTGGATCTGCTGCACTCGGTGGAAAGGAAACGGAATGATAAGGTGTGGGGGCTGAAAATGTTCTTACTGGTGGACCTTTACGATTTCTCTCCCTAGTTTGGGATCGAATCCTGTTGTCGAGACGAATGGTCATACTTATTAGTTCTCCAAGTGTCTTGGGTTCATCTAATGTGGCCAATTCATCTGCGATTTGTTTATTTAGAGCGTGAAAATATGCACTTTTTAACGCTGCGGCATTCCAGTTCAATGCGGTTGCTTTCACTCTGAAGTCTATGGCAAAATCTGCAACCGTTCGCTGGTCCTGTCTGATTCTCCACAATTCGCGGAAATTAAATGTCTTATCTGGGCCTTGATTGAAAACCTGCTTAAACTCCTTCAAAAACTTACCAAAAGTACGTCCAAAACTGGCAGGAGAAGGAAATCTGGCCTCAGCCCAATCTACAGCCCGACCTGACTGCAGGGAAAGGACATAAGCGATCTTTGCGCTGTTGTGAGAGAAGCTCTGAGGTGAGTGGTTAAAAATTATTGAACATTGTGAGTGTGAGTGTTGTTCTGATAATGTTCTCCTAATAACGTCTGCAGGGCTTGATTGTTGGCCTGAGTGTTCTGTCATGTTTGGGTCTAAGTTTCTTGCCCACATGCAGAACACCACAGGAGAACAAATAATCAGTTAAAGTTTATTTATTGCAAAACAAGGATAATGGAGGTGGTGTGGTTCCAGGGGAGGACTCAAGAAGGCGTCGGCGCACTATGGGACAGCAAGAAGAGATGGTGAGTTCAAGGTAATTAGTAACGGGAGTTGTGAGAGAAATTAGACTGCTCTTACTTTCGGAATTGATGGTCTCGATCTGGGGGTTCGACTTCCGGTTCTGGGCTGCGGTCTTAATGGAGAAGACCTTTGGAGGACCCAAGTTCCAGAAGTGAGGCTCGGCTGAGTGAGGTCCGAATGAAGATGAGGAGGCTGCGGTGCAGACAGGTACGTCTTGGCGTGAAAGGAGTCAGAGGAGCGGTTCGACTACCAGCTGGAGAAAACATGAGACGCCGATGGTCAACAGGAGAAGCGGTGGTGGAACTTGGACAACCAGTGGGTAAGTTCCACGGCATCACGAGGGGAGCGAAATCCAAAAGCCAGGACTAGATCTACACGAGGAGGATCCACTGCTTCACCAGAAAAAAAACACACACCTGAAGAAGGAGGACAACGAGGAGTTACTCAAAATTTTTCTCAAGGAAGGAATCTCAGAGAGCTAACTCTGGAGGGCTCAGAGTACCGTTGAAGGCTAACCCTCAGGCGTCGAAGTGCTGGCAGTCAGCTTCTCTTATGCTCCAGGAGATAATGAGATGATTGGAGACAGGTGCGTAGAACCATGGGCACACTTCTCCAGGAAAACAGCTTCTGGCGCCAACTGGTGGACAACCGGTAAAGCAGCAAGGAAACCCAAAACAAAAAAAAACCCAAAAAGGAAAAACAAAAAACCCTGGAACCCTACATTGGGCTCGTAATTCAACATTTAATTAACATCTCTTGCAAATAAGCCAATGGTGAAGTGGCTGTGTGGTTGGGATATCGTGTACGTGGGGGGTTGGACTGCTCCACTCTTTGTAGTAAGTTGTGGATGTTTTTGTGCCATTATATCACACACAGTCAATAAGAATTTTTATGGACAAGTAAGAAAATGTACAGAAAGGAATCATAACCCACTATCCTTGCTTAATTTCAAACATGAAGAGCGGTAAGGGTGCGGCAAAACAGCATATATTGATTCAACATTGATCAGACATCGGCATTTTATTCATTAGATTCCACCCACAAAACAACATTGATTCAATGACACATTTTCAACATTTTTTACTTGGCTAGAATTAGATGATTGTTTGATGGTTGATCAACCGTCAGTTGTCGACCTCAACCAAAAATCAACCATTTTGATTATCATTCAACGTTGAATTACCATTGTGTGCTATCTGGGTAGTGCCTCCAACTACTGAAAATTGCATGTGAAATTATTTTATATACACATATATAAGTTGATTGATCTTGTTGATCGACAATGATTAATGGATAAGCAGCCTTTTTCTTAAAAACTTACATTTTCTTTTGTATCAAGAAGGGCAACCACCTTTCTTTTACATAAAGAGCTATTTTTGTATAATATGGTGAATAAAAAAATCACTAAATTTTAACATTATTTTGGGTCAGCTCTATTCTGAATAAACAAAAAATGGTGATTTTCTTACATTATTAAACTTAATTTATAAATATAACAAAACAGGAACCTCTTAAGTTGCTACATAGAAAAAGAATAGATGAAAGAAATAGAATATGACACACTTAATTCTTTATGAACAGAGAGATATTCACACAGAAATATTGTCTGCTGTTGAACGAATATTAAAACTTCCCTCCATAAAGCACATTACGTGATGACAACCCTCAAAATCAACCTTGCTTATTAGCATCATGTTTCGTTTTCATCATGTTACAATTTTTCTGCCAAATGCTTTCCGCATTTCTGTCATTACATCCTTGCTTTTGTAGCACATCAGTAAGTTTTGGTTGAGAAGTCGTCTTTGCTCCGTCATGCCTCTTGACTGAATGAACCTTATTAATGTGATGACAAGAAACTTGTTGAGCCTTCATACATCAAAATTAGGAGTGCACCGATTTATCAATTAGCTGGTTTATTGGTGCCGAATTCTTTTATTTTGGGAGATCGGTGATCACCCGATTTTTACACATGAAGCTGATCTTATCTAGCTTGACAAAAGTCTAAGAATCAACCACTGTCCTCTTTTGCTCTCCGATGGGAAAGGTTTGACTGACAGACTGGCCCACCAAGTTATTTCTGCAGGTTTACAATTAACAATAGTTACCGACTATGGTCAACTCAACAAATTTCTTGCAATATTAAGCAACATTTTAGACCAAAAAAATTGGTATCTGCTAAAATCAGAATTGGCAGGTTAACCGGCGATCAGCTGGAAAACTTCAATTGGTGCACCCCTAGTCAAAATGCATCCCATTTTGCATCCCACACCACACTCTGTTTGGACCTTTTTACTTTCCTATTTTGGGGTCCCTACACCATCTTAGTTTCTCTTTAAACTGACTCTGCGGCCAAACTGCATCACTAAAAGGTCTAAGTGGACATTATTAATTGATTCAAACTAATTTTAATCTAATAAACCTTTAATCAACAACCATAATTTGATTAATTGTTTGAATTGCTATTATATATGTCAGTGACATGCGGCCAGGGGAGGCAGGTGATTAGAAAATTTCTGAAGAAATTTAAACGGGGCCTGCCAAAGTGTGCCTGTCATTTGGAACCCAGCGTTCTGATGCTAACAATTAGCATCAATAATCCTATGAGTAACAGTGTTTGGGTTAAACCAGTTATATAATCCTCAAAATATTCTGCCATGTTCGAACATTCTGCTCAGCCTCCTTCTGTAGTATGTGAGAGTTCCACCATGTTTGTAGTTCTGACATTCTGCTCTGCTCTCTGTATGAACTAAATGTTCTGCCATGGCTAGAACTACAGAGATGGCATCTTTGTAGTCCAAACCAGCAGCTCTGCCTTTCTCCGTGTTTTTGCTGTAGTTATTAATTCTGACCCAACTGTCATGTGTGTGAGACAGAAAGGTGGAGAAAGAATTCTATCTTTGTGAGACACTAAGTCAGTTTTTCTGAAAAAAGCAGTCTGAACAACTTCTTCCCATTCAGGAACCGTGAAGCATATGGGGGGGCAATTTCTTGTCTCCGATAGTACCACGATTCATATATGTACCTCACTCACACTAATAGCAGCGATGAGAGAAAGATGGTGTGCACTGAGCTCTGAAATTTTTGAGAAAAGGATGAAAATGAATGGCTGGGAGCCTGAGTTTACCCTGTCACATAATTTCACTCTGAAGCACCTTGACAGAAAACAGCCCTAGCGAAATTTTGAAAACATTTTGCGGGAGCAGGCATTCTGTGCGATGTCATGACCGACTTTCATACCAATAGAGCGATAATTGTAGACGTGAAGGCGATTTCAAAATTATTTTGGGGGTCAAAGATCTACTCTGTTTCTCACTCTAACGGAGCGGCAGTTGGAAATTTCACTTGTTTTTTTGCTTTTTATGTCGCCATCGTAAGCTTCTCCTATTTAATGCTATGGCAGGTCCCAATGATAAAATAATTTATATTGCCGTTTTCACCCTGTGGTTTGTACTAAAAAAACCCTATTTTTCATTTAGCTTAAACAATTCTGATTATTTTTTCTTCAAAATCGCAGAATTTTTGCATTTTCCCATTCAAATGCTCGGAAGCGAAGTCGTTGAGGCAGAAGTGAGCTGACCCTCACAAGGGATTGCGCAATCTCTCACTAACTACACTGGCTGCCATTATATGGGAGCATGTCCCTCCTGTCTGTACGTCGCAAATAAATTGGCTAAAAAACATTTAATGTATGAACTGATTTTCCATAATTTAGCTTATGTATATAATGTAGTGTTTTTTGTCACCAACTGTGTGTTTAATGTGTTTCGTGTGCTGAGGAGCGATCAGAAACGGCAGAGAACAGATCCGAGGAGAGGCAAGCAGTTTTCTTGCCTCATGGCAAGGCGCTCATGATCCCAGACATTGTGACTCCACAACTGCAGAGTAAGAGACAGTAACAGCGAGCTATCCATACAGTCAAATGCAGCGATATATTTAGTTTTCTCCTCGTACCACAGCAATCACTTATTAATAATCGTAAAATAAATATTAAGCCTAAAACCATACTGCTGCAACAGACTGAATGTTCTGCTTTTTGTGTGGGAAACATTTGAGTGTTTTTTGTTTTGTGGCGTTGTTGTCAGTTGCGATGGCAATGAGTCTGCGTGTAGATGTGCTGATACAGAGAGCCAGAAAGAAGTGGTTTCGAGTTGTACTTTAACGTTTTTTCACTTTGCTGTGGAGTACAGCACAAAACTAATAATATCTACATGTCCAAGTTTGATTGAGTTAACGGAATTACTCTACGGTGGCAGCGTGGCTATGGATGACGTAAAAAAATAGTATGTTTGCCGTCCAGCTTGTCTGCATGCACAAAATTTTCTTATGTAAACAATAACATGCAGGGGGTATATATTTGTAAATATGATTATGATTAAGTTAGTGCTTCACCAGCTATGAACCTCACCACACATCACTGTTATATGTATATGTATGTGTCTGTGTATGTATCCATAGTATTAATCTATTCAGCTTTAACATCACAAATGTTATTTATTGTCAAAACATTTTGCGATAGGTGGTGAGTGGAAATCCTGTTTATGAGAACTTCTACAGACAGGTAAGATGATGACTCCACTAATGCGACTAACCTTTTTACACTTCTGAGAAATAAAGGAACATAGCTTATGGTGCATTCACAACAAATACATTATGCACGTCAAAAACGCAGCCGACCCTTCAAGTGTCTGCAGTTTGACGCAGACACTTGACATTTTGCTCTACACCTAGCGTTTCATGCCTTAGGTGCATCTGGTTCAAAGTCTATGTGGAGGCGTGTCGAGAGCACATCAGATGCGTCAAAATCACCCATTTGTTGGACGCACTTGATGTGTCAATTGCTCAAAATGTTTCAAATCGCACCACGCTAGATACTAGAAATGCGCCATTATCCCTCAACGCGCCTCCACATAAACTGTCAATGTAAACCAGACGCGCAAAATGCGTTTGGTGTGAATGCACCATTACATGACTGACTAAAATTTCTGTGGATATTTTTTAAGGTGGATCCTGAAAACACTGGCAGAGTAGAACCAACAGAAGCAGTGCTGTTTCTCAAAAAGTCTAGACTACCTGACAGTACATTGGGGAAGGTAAGCTATGTTATGCTGTAGCAGCAGTTAAGGGGAATCAGAAGCACAGTAGTGAAATTAACACCTATTTATAAGAGCCTTTAACAAACATCAGACACGTAATGCTGAATCTGCTGAGACAGAGCAGCTTACCGGACTCCATCCCAGAACAGTTTTATGTCCGAAGAGTTCTGTATGTTCCGTCACTGTATGCTGTGCCTTGGAGTTTCAGCTGTTGTCCATACACTGCTGGTGTAGGTTGTTGTATACAGAAATATAGGGGTGCATTTTACATACAGGCAAGAGAATAAATATTTGATACACAGATGATTTTGCAAATGTTCTTACTTATAAAGCATTTATAATTCTATAATTTTTTATCATCTGTACTCTTCAACTGTGACAGAATCTAAAACAAAAATCCAGAAAATCACATTGTGTAATTTTTAAAATGATGTAACTGCATTTTATTTCATGACTGCAGAAAAACAACTTATATTTGGTACAGAAATATTTGTTGCAATTGCAGAAATCAGGCATTTCTTTTACTTCCTGACTAGGTTTGCACACAAGGCAGTAAGGATTTTGAACAACTCCTCCAATCAGATCTTCTTCATATCCTTCAGATTTTGGGTCTATCACTGGGCAATATGGACTTTCAGCTCCCTTCATAAGATTATTTATTGAGTTCAGGTCTGGAGACTAACTAAGCCTGTCATGATGGGTTCAAGTTTCATTGCCCACGTACAGAACACGCTCAGGAGAACAGGAAATCAGATAAAGTTTATTGTTACATTGATGAAAATGTGAGAATGCGTAGTTCTTTATCCTGTGGAAGGAAGAGGGGTTCGTCCGTACTCTGGAGAGCAGTGAGGAAGAGATGGCGAGTTTGAAGTATGTCAGACAGTTGAGCTTTAGAGAAGAATGGATTGATCTTACTTGAGCTGATGAAGATTTTCCACCTGGGGGGAAAGTACTGTGGTCTCTGGGGTAATGGTCTCCTGTAAGGGTCTTTGAGATGATCCAGGTTCTGATGAGGTTCAGACGGTGAGTTCATTGGAGGTGGATGGTGAAGGCTGTGGTGGAGGGCGGACAGGTAAGTTCAGGTGAGGAGGAACGAGGAGCAATCCGACTGCCAGCTGAGAATCCAGGAACTGTTTGTGGTTCAACTGCAGAGGCGAGGGAGGGACTCGGGCGACCAGTGGGTAACAATCCCCAGTGTGGAAAATACTGTGCCTTGGAGGCTTCGCTGGACTGTGATTGGCTGGTCTGCCTGTCAATCATAGTCAACAACAACCTATTAGAGCCTGAATGTGTTGGAACTTTCTAGGGTGGGGGCAGAATAGTTTTTTTTTCTGTAGTGTTTGCTGTAGTTCAACAGCTTAGCATCTGTATTACAAAAAGAGAAGTTATATGTGTGATGTTTGCTGATCATTTAGTTTATGTTGTCTCAAGAATCGTAAGCTGAGCGATAATAAAAGGATGCCACATCTTTGAAAGGATGCCTGCGGTTTTTTCTGATACAAATCACCACGCCGTTTAGTTTACCCAGTGTCATGAGGGGAGAAATCCATAAAGCCAGGAACTTGGGCTTCACCAGGATAAGTCCAAGGCATCACTAGGAAACACCTGAAGTAGAGGCAACAAGAATATATTACTAGAAGTAATCTCAGAAACACACAGGGAGCAAACTCAGAGGGGCGCAGAGTACCATTACTGGCTAACACTCAGGCATTGACGTGCTGGCAGCCTGCTCCTCCAATACTCCTAGGTGATTAGATGATAAATTAAAGGTGTGTAGAACCCAGTCACGCCCTTCAGGTAGAGCAGCCTCTTGGCACCATCTAGTGGAAGGAGAGGGAAGCAGCAGGCAACAGAAAAACCCCCACTAAAGAGAACCAAAAACCCCGGTTCCCCACAGTACACCCCTCAACAGCCACCACCTGGTGGCCCAGAGGAGCATGAAGGGAGAGAAAATAAGTAATTAGAGAACAGTCAAGAATAAATGAACCTGGGACCCAAGAGCGCTCCTCCGGGCCGTAGCCCTCCCAGGCGATGAGATATTGCCATCCACGACCTTGCTGATGGGCAGATCCGGCGGACAGTGAAAGCAGGATGTCCATCAACGTCTCGGGCAGGAGGAGGGGGCTCAGAAGGAGGGCACAACATGCTGGTCAGGACTGGTTTGATCTGTGACACATGAAACATGGGATGGATCTGAAGTGAAGCTGGAAGATGGAGACGGACTGCAGAAGGACTGATGACAGATTCAATTTCATAAGGACCGATAAATGTAGGAGACAGTTTCTTGGACACGGAATGTCTTGAGCTGATAACCAAACCTTTTGACCAGGGGTGTAGGTTGGAGCAGGGATTCTTTTGTGGTCAGTGAGCTGTTTGTTTTGTTAAGATGTGTTGTTGAGAGCAGTGATGAAACTTCTCCAGATGTTTCTACAGCAGCGGATGTGATGCTGGACTGAGGAGACTGAGATGCTTTTTCATCGGAGGGAAACAGTGGCTGAAAACCTAGGGACACTTTGAAAGGAGAAAAACCAGTTGCAGCAGAAACATGAATGTTATGAGCATACTCGACCCATGGGAGGAACTGACTCCAGTCAGCTGGGTTGGTGGAGGTTAAACATCTGAGGGTGAATTCCAGTTCTTGGTTCATGTGTTCTGTTTGACCATTTGATTGTGGGTGATATCCAGAGGTTAAGGTGACCTTAGCGTCAAGTGCAGAACAGAAATGCTTCCAAACTTGAGAAGTGAATTGTGGTCTGCGGTCTGATAATCTCCTGAGAGATTCCATGCAGACTGAAGATGTGTTTAATGAGTAGTTGAGCAGTCTGGGAAGCTGTAGGAAGTTTTCTGATGGAACTAAATGACATGATTTGGAGAAACGGTTGATGATGGTGAAGATGGTGGTTATACCTTTGGATGGAGGTAGGTCAATGGACATATGTCTTTTTACTAGCAGAAGAAAGGAGTGAATGGAATGTGGGAGAGTGAGCTTAATAGAAGGGGGACTATTCTGATAACAAGGAAGGGGGAACACAGAAACTAAATTCCACACACAGGCAGCTTCACAAGTAAGGAGTATTCCGGTAGATAGGGAAGCAGCTGCAAAAACATGTTCAAGGTTAAGAGAAAAGCAAGTTTCGTCTTTACACCCAGTTCATCAAGTTCTTTCTCCCGAGGGCGAGAACACTAAAACCTTTAAATGAAAAACAACCTAGTAATGTAAAACTACTAATGTAAGAGTGATAACAAAACATAATAATTCTAACACTAGTAGTTCACCCACGTCATAGTTGCATTCAGCAGGGGAGAGTCTGTGGGAGAAAAAGGCACAAGGATGGGTTTTGTTATCAAGATCAGATTGTAAAATTCGGCTTGTTCTAAAGCAGAACTCACAATAAACTCAAGGGGGTTCTATCACAGGAAATCAGGTAAAATGTGTTGCCTCATTTAATTTGATAAGAAAATAAATATCCAACCACTCAATATAAAATTTGTTGATTTTTAGCAACTGATTTATTAAGAAAATCCCAATACTAAGAAATAATAATAGTTATTCTAATAAATAGAACAATAACCAAAAATCTCTCAGGAATAATTATAGGTTAGATTTAATCACTCAATTTAAGTCAGAAAAACAACTTAAATAGTTAAATGTCCAAATATTCCTGTTCTCTTTTCATAATATTGTCCGCAATAGAGTCCCATATCCTGGAAAACCCAAAACAACGTCCTGGAAGCGTCTTCCTGTTTTAATCCATTGTCCCAGTCCAAATGAAAAAATCCAAAAAGCCAAAACCCCCCAAAAAACGATGAGAAAAACCAGTGGTACCACCAAAAATCCCCAAAAAGAAAAGTATAGTTTAGATCTCACCGGGAGCATTCTTTTTCCCCCTCGGTGGCGTCCTCCTCGCACTGTCAGTGTCCTCTTCTTGCACCGAGCGGCGTTTCCTGGGTGCAAACTCCGATCCAATTCCTATGTACGATCTGCGGCGCTGGGGTGAACTTTGAGCGCTGTTTTTTATATCTTTTCTTAGATTTTGTACTTGTCTTAAACATTCAATGCTCTGCTGGGAAGGCCACGGGAAAAACAGCAAGTTCCCAGACAACCAACCTGGGAAACTTAAGCAGACACCTGTTGTTTAAATAGTTTGCACACCCTCTGCAGTTGCATGGAAAAACATCTTGACTGTGATACAATAACGTTTTCTTTATGTGATACATAAAGAACACTGTATGATGCAAATAAAACATTTTCTCTTTAAAGAAAAATCTACTTCACAAGTGACAGTAGAAGTTATCAAATCCAAGAAACCTTTTTAGTCGTTTTCGTGATTCAGGAGTGGACCAGTCCAGAACAGCCTTGATCTTTACTTCTGCTTTGACATAAAGTTTATTTTTCATGAGTCATTGTAGGACTAGACAGACATGTTGCTTGTGTTCAACAAGAGACTTATAATAGGATATCATCGAGGTAGACAATTACAAAAGCATTCAGAAAATCTCTGAAAATGTCATTTACAAGAGCTTGAAAGAATGCTGGAGTGTTAGATAAACCAAAAGGCATAACTAGACACTCAAAATGTCCAATAGGTGTTTTGAATGGTGTTTTTCACTCGTCCCCCTGGTGGATGCGGAGAAGATGGTAAGCATTCCTGAGATCAAGTTTAGAGAAAATTGTGGCTCCATGAACTGGTTCAAAAGCTGAAGAGAGAAGTGGTAGAGGATATTTATTTTTAGTGGTTATTTGGTTCAAACCTCTATAGTCGATGCAAGGTCTCAACGATCCGTCCTTCTTCCCCGGCACCCAGGGGAGAGGAAGAGTGACGAATAATGCCTGCAGCCAGTGAGTCTTTGAGATATTTTTCCATTGTTTTGATATTCACGTTCAATATTGTTCCATAATATTGTACAGGTCGTGAAATGTTGTACAGTCAACTGATGGGTAATGGTGCTCCAGGGAGAAAATCTATTGCAAAGTCATGGGGACGATGAGGTGGGAGAGAGAGTGCCTTGGTTTTGCTGAAAACAGGAGCGAAATCATGGTATTCGACTGGGATAGATGAAAGATTGGTAAGGTCTGCTTCCTGTAATTCTGCTGGTGACAAACCTGGAGGAACTGCTGAACGGAGACAGGTGGAATGACATTTAGATGACCAAGACTCCATATGCATTTCTGACCAGTTAACATGTGGATTGTGTTGTTGCAACCATTCAAAACCTTGAACTATGGAGGAGTTAGTTGTGGGAAAAACAAAAAATGAAATGTGTTCGCTGTGGTTACCCGAAATGATTAACTGCAGAGGTTTAGTTCTGTGGTGATCTGAGGAAGAGCCTTGCTATTTAAGGAGGAAACACCGAGAGGCACGGCAAGGGAATATTGAATCAATTAGATTTTGTTCACAACCAGAATCGATCATGACAGACAAAGAAATGGATTGATTATTGTGGAAAAGGGTTGCAGGGAGCAATATGTGAGGAGATTTCTTTTCTTGCAAATGGTCCGCCAGTCTCCTCGTGTCTACTGTCGAACCTGGGTCCTCATGCATAAAGCGGCGTGCGCACAAAATATGTGCGATGTCATATTTTATTCACAAGTTGCATGTATAAAAATTAACTTTGTGTCACTTTTTCCCTGGCGTGAAAATATGCAGCAGCCACGCAAACTTTTTCTGTGGACAATAAAATACAAAGTGTCAAAATACACAGAAATAAGACTACATTCAGTTATTTAGACCAAGAAGTTTCAATCCCGGTTTATTTCACGATTTTAATATTTTGTTGTTTGAACATAAACGATGAAACTGAACCACATTAATCCTCAGACAATAAGCTAACACACACACATAATAAAGAAAATGTAAAAAAAGATGTGAAAACCGTGCTCAAATGTAAATAGTACTTTTCCTCAGTTTTTGTCTCATAAAGATGTAGTGCATCAGTCTGTGCGCCGAAGAGCATGAAATGCATGTATGGGGTCATTTCATTCTCACTGAAAAAGAAAACAGGGTTGAATCAGCAGATTAACTCCAAACAGGTTTGATTATTTTTAAGGTGATCAAGGTGTGTAGACAATGACACGTATTCAAGTAGCTGCACAAAGGTGTGCAGCGTAAATGAGGAACGCTTTGGCTCTGATGGAGAACATTGTTAATGGAAGCCATTGATCAGAGATCATATTGATCTGCTGGGAAATGTTGATGGTTTATTAGTGTTTAGATTAATCCAGACTGATCATCCTGGAGCTCTGAGTAAAATGTAAAGAAGAAGCCTGTGCGGTACCGGTCCAGCTGCAGCCATCCTCCAGTGGAGCCGCCCGCTTTGTGAATGTGCCGTTGTGGACAGAAAGTATCTCTCTATTCTGTAAATGTACAACTTATGCACATAATTCCACTAGTTAGAATAAACATCCACATTGCCACTCAAAGACTCTCTGACACGCTGCCTGTTTTTAAATCCCGACTGAATGCTCTGCTGTTCAAACAGGCATTTGAGAGATCTCTATTTAATTTTTTTTTAATTTGGATTTTTTTTCTATAAAATGTATTATTTTTATTTCTGTGAGGTGACCTGGTGTCCTGAAAGCACCTTTTAAATAAAATATATAGTTATTTTTATTATAAATATTTATACTGCTACAAACAAGGATGTTGCCATGGTTAATGCTGTCATAATGCGAGGTTTCCAGGACTCTAAGGCTGTCATGTTGGTATCAAGTTGATTAACCGACATGCAGAACAACCACAGGAGAAGCAGAAATCAGAAAAAGGATGTTTATTTAAACAAGATAATAAAGGGGTTGGAGAGGAGATCCGTGGAATGGGCTCGTGGAGACGTCTGCACACTAAGGAACTGCAAGGGGAGATGGTGAATTCATGGTAATTGGAAAGAAAAAAAAAGAGTTCGAGACGAATCAGAGTGGTCTTGCTTGAGATGAGGATAATCTTCAGCAGGAGAGAGATTGACTATGGGTTCGGGGCTTTGGTTGTTTGGGTGAGTTCTTGTAGGAGTCCAGGTTCCAGGAGGTGAAGGCTGCGGTGGAGGGCAGACAGGTAAGTTTGGTCGTGGAGAGGAACAGAGGAGTGATCTCACTGCCAGCTGAAGGGTCCAGGGAACGCTTGTAATTAGACGGAGGAGGTGATGGTGAAAACTCGGCCATCCAGTGGGTAATGATCCATGGCGTCACGAGGGGAGTTGTCCAGAGATACGGAGAGAAATCTTCACTGGAAGAGTCCACGGCGTCACGAGGAGGCACCTGAAGACAAGGGCAACAAGAGGAACTATAAGCGTAACTTCTAGAGCAGGGGTCACCAACGCGTTGCCCGCGGGCACCCGGTCGCCCTCGGGGACATTGTCAGTCGCCCGCGGAGCATGTTCTAAAAATAGCCATTGTCATTATGGAGCACAGCCAAAAAATTATTAATAGGGCGGATAGGCAGCAGCTGAGTGGTGAGCGTGACGTACCCAGGTGCAAGGCCCAACGGAGCAGCGAGCGGAGCATCTGGCATCTGAATCAGGGAAGCTGCTCCACTTTAAGGACCTTGCAGATTGGTAGTGATGAGTAACAGCTGGATCCCATCAGCCTGCCACCCTGTGAAGGAGAAGAAAACCACTCCCCTGCAGAACTCAACAATTGCTTCATCTGGTGGCAGACTTCTGGGTATTTATACTAATTATGTATTTATGGGTGGTGACAGGCCGGACCAGCAGCTGCGCTCAATTTCCTGCAAATTGGGATTTATAAAGGAAAGGTGCACAGCCACGTGCGTGTGCACGGCTTTATGCATCCGAATTTTTTTGTGCGCCGCACTTTTCTAAATTTGTCTGTACGCCAAGTTTTAGTGTGAAAACTGTGCAATGTTTTATGTATGAGGCCCCTGGTGACAAAGAGTGCATGGAAAAATGCTGAATGTCCACTGCCCAAAGTTCTGTTTTGATTTTGTTTAGAATTATAAAACTGACATTAAGCTTATACTTGCTTGTATAGACTGCATGATGTCAACACCAAGGAAATGAGATTGTGGTCGGAGACCCCTAAGTCATATATGCACATATAAAGTGTCACAAGGTGTGTGGTAAGGAGGACACTTTTCCATCTCCCCCTCAGGACAGAGAGGCAGTAAAGTAATAACCAATTCAGTTAATTTCTTGTTTAATTTTGTGTGTTTTGTCTTACAGATTTGGGATTTGGCTGATCCTGAAGGAAAAGGCTATTTGGACAAACAGGTGAGAAAGTCTGTACTTTAAAAAAAACGTGGTAACACTTTATTTGACGGGGTGTGAATAAGACATCATAAACATGACATAACACCTGTCATGAACATGAGTAAGTTTTCATGAATATTTATGACTGTCATAAAGTGTCATTCAGTAAATCATGTCACTTTTAATACAAAGTTGACATTATTCTAAATGTCTTTGTTATGACAACTTGACGTTAACCTAGAATCATCATATGTCATAAATATGTCATAATAGTAATAATAATGTCATTAACTGTTATTGCACTGTCAAAAGCTTTAACAAAACAGTAATTAATATTTTCCCCTACCTGAAATAAAGCAGAACAAGTAGGACCAACAATTAATATTTCAATAAGCTTTATTACACTGTCAAATGGTTTAATAACAGTCATTAATAATTTCTTTTACATCAAGTGAAACAAGTAGCAACATTTATGAAAATGTCATTAAGTTTCATTACAGTGTCATTAGTATTATCTCTTACCTCAAGTAAACTGAAAATAGTATCAAGTTATAAAGATGTCATTAATTTTCATTATAGTGTCAAGTGCTATATTAACAGTCATTAATGTTAAGTCTTACCTCAAGTGAAGTGGAAAACACTGGACTACTTATAACTACAGTCATAGCTGTAGAACAAACCCTTTGTACATTGGAATAAAGCAAAAGATTACTTGTTCTTCAAACAGAGGGTTTAACTTCTGGTAAAGATACTGTAACTGTGAAATACTGTTTGAAAAACTAAAACAGAATTACTTATTTTTTAACTTAAAAAATAAGTTTTTTAAGTTAAAAAAAAATTATTTTTTTAACTTAAGAAAATAGATTATTTCAACAGTCCTAACATTTTTTTTCTTTGATCATGTCAGCCATCTCCTTCATTATATTCTTCCTGTAAAGCTCTGAAAACAGGGAGCTCTTCTTCTTGTCTTCATTTCCTGTAAGCAGATCTTTGAAGGTGTCCGGAAATGCTCAGAAATTATAGCTGTTCTTGCAATGGTTGTGGTCAATGTTAATCATGGTGAAAGTAGTTTTATGAATTCAAACTTGGTGAACCTCTTCTGGACATTCTCATAGTGGGTGATGACTCAATCCACTGTGGTCACTTCAAAAAAGGAACAAAAACAAACAAACAAAAAATGTAATGTGATCGTAATTCAGCATTTATTTATTTTTTATTTTTACAAGACAATGAGCACCATGCATAGACATTCAAGTCATACTTGAGACATTACTTTGGAGAGCAAGCACAAACTAATAAATGACAAAACAAGAACCAAAAATAAAACTAAGCACACAAACAAAACACAGCAATTATTTCCATAAGTACGTGGATAAAAAGTAGGTAACTAAAAATAAACAAACAGAGGTAACAGAAAGTAAATAAAATATAAATTAGACAGAAAACAACTAAAACGGGGCACCTAAGTGGCTTAATGTATTCTGTGCTACTAAAATTGTTATAAGACTTAGATAAAGGGCGTATGCCTTTACAACTGGGAAGTAAGGGGAGCACCACTCATGGGGTCACATCGAGTGTCAAAGACATAACATGTTCCAGAAATGGTGACCAGATTCTTGTAAATGTGATTTAAGAGCCTTTGAGAGTATGCCTAATTTTTTTCTAGTTTCATGAACAAAAGGGCATCTTTTTTATCCAATAAGAATGTGTTGGTGGGAGAGGATTCTTCCAAAGCATCAGTATAATACATCTAGCCCAGGGGTGGGCAATCCTGGTCCTCGAGGGCCAGTCTCCTGCAACATTTAGATGTATCTCTACTTCAACACACCTGAGTCAAATAATGAGGTCATTAGCAAGACTCTGGAGAACCTGACTGCTCTTGGGAGGTAATTCAGCTATTGGATTCAGCTGTGTTGGACCAGGGAGACATCTAAGAGTTGCAAGACAATGGCCTTCGAGGACCAGGAGTGCCCACCCCTGGTCTACCCAATAGTGTGAGGAAGACCACAAGGTCAGCATGATTGGGTGACAGTAACTGGTTTTTGGGAAGGACCCCAAATAAAGCAGTGAGTGGGGAGGGCTGTACTGTGGTCGAGGTAATTACAGAAAGTGAGTCAAAAACAGATTTCCAAAATTGAGATAAGGAGGAACAGGTCCAAAACATATGGCTGAGAGTGGCTGGGCCCAAACCACACTTCACACAACTTGAATCCACGTCAGGAAAGATTCGAGCCAGTTTGCTTTTGGACCAGTGTAAATATGGACGAGTTTACACTGAACAATTCTGTGTCAGGCACAAATTGATGAGGTGTGAATGCGTTCTAGAATAGTTTACCACATTTCATTATCAATCTCTATGTTAAGATCATCAGATCAAGTAGCTTGAAGATGGCCAAGCCCAGGAGTCAAATTGGACATTAAGAGGTTGTATATTTTTGATATTGTGCCCTTTGGAGTGGGACTGATTTCTAGCAGTTGATCAACCATATTGGGGGCAGGAATTATTGGAAAACCTGGGAAACGATGACAAATAAAGTCTTTAACTTGTGGAAATCTAAAAAAGTGGACAGCAGGTAAGTTGAAATTTGAAGATTATTGAGCAAATGAGGCAAAAGTACCATCTAAGTATAGATCTTTCACAGAAAAAAGCCCATGGCTTTTCCACACTGAAAAAGTCTTATCAATGAGCGAAGGTGGAAATAGAGGATTAGAATTTAGTGGCGATAACAGAGGTATTCTCTCGATCCCAAAATGTTGCATAATCTGAGCCCATATTCTGAGGCAGTTCTTAACAATGATATTGCTAGTGTAAGTAATAGGAGATGTTGCAGAAGGGAGGCATAAAAGAGAGTACAAGGAAACAGAGCTACATGAGGCCTCCTCTATTGGTAACCATTTGGGAGTCTCACTGCTCACATTGCACCAGAATAACATTGTACAAATATTAACAGACCAATAATAGCATAAAAAATTTGGTGTGGCAAGCCCTCCCATTTCCTTACTTTTCTGCAGGATACTCTTTCGTATTCTATGTGGTTTTTTGTTCTATATGAAGTGAAAAACGGAAGTATCGAGTGTCCTAAAAATGTTTTGGGGATAAATACTGGTAGACACTGAAAAAGGTACAAGAATTTTGGCAAAACATTCATCTTGATGCAGCTGATCCTGCCTGCTGAAGAAAGTGGCAGCATGGACCAGCTCTGTAAGTCCTGAGTCAGCTGGTCAAGTAAGGGACTGGAATTAACTTTAAAAAGTTGTGAATAATTCTTAGTTACATGGATTCCCAAGTACTTAAATGCTTGCAGAGAGATCTTGAATGGTAAACTAGTGAGTGGGTAGGCTGTAGCTGCATCATTAATTGGAAATAATTCACTTTTATTAAAGTTCAGTTTATATCCAGATATTTGTCCAAACTTTTCAAGCAGGTCTAATACTGGAGGCATGGAGGTCTCTGGGTCTGAGAGAAAGAGTAAGAGGTCATCAGCAAATAAAGAGACTTTATGGTCTATACCACCTCTTGTGATGCCACACATGGGACCAGATCTAAGGGCTGCAGCTAAAGGCTCTATAGCAATTGCAAACAGAAGAGGGGAGGGTGGGCAGCCCTGGCAGGTTCCACGGCCTAGGTGAAAATATTCTGAGTGGTCATTATTTGTGCGAACACTGGCTACTGGAGAAGTATATAACAGTTTGATCCAAGAAATAAAGGAACAGCCAAACCCAAAATGTCGTAAGGTATAAAACAAATAGGACCGTTCTACTCTGTCAAAAGCCTTTTCGGCATCCATCGAGATAATCACTTCTGGGGTATCAGCTGATGTAGGTGAATATATTATATTTAGCAACCGCCTAATATTATGAAAGGAGTGTCTGTTTTTAATGAAGCCTGTCTGGTCAGAGTCGATGATTTTGGTCATGATTACTTCCAGACGTTTTGCCAACATCTTTGCCAAAATCTTGACATCTGTACAGAGCAATGAAATTGGCCGGTAGTTGTTGCAGACTCGTGGATCCTTATCTTCCTTAAGGATAAGTGAGATAGTAGCTTGTTGCATTGTGAGAGGGAGAACACCAAATTCACATGCTTCTTTAAGCATGTTTAGCAGAAGGGGAGATAGGCAGGTCTGCCTGGGAGAGAGAGATCCAAAATGAGAGGAGAATGGTCTGAGATTACAATGGGATTATAGCAACATGACCTAACTGAGGTTAGGGTCTGATATGACTTTGGTCACAGAGAAGGGAACAGATTTATGTATTAAAATAGCAACCCCACGTGGCTTGCTATTGAATGATGAATGATGGACCTGGCCAACCCAACCACAGCGAAGCCTGAGCTGGTCTGACAGTTTTAAATGCGTTTCCTGTAAGAAAGCAATTTTTGTGTTTAAGTGTTTTAGGTGATTAAATACTTTTTTACGCTTTATAGGAGAGTTCAACCCTTTCACATTCCAACTGACAATCTTAAAGAATCTTCTGGTGCCAATGGGGCGTTAGTACTTGGCATAATACCCTAGGTGTGATATATATGAAAATGACAGTGAGCTATGAACTGTAGCACATATGTAATGAGTAGCACCAGTACATGCAGATAAGGGAGACCCGCAAAACACACATAAAAAAAGAGGGAAGAAAAAACAAAAAGGAAAAAAAAGGTGTCGCAAAAGGCAGGCACCAGAACTCTGATAAACCTATCAGCATATTTTAATACTTCCTTTCTCCTAAATCCCAGCTCCTTGCCACCGCATTATAGAAAAACAGAGAGATTGGATTAGAACCCCATTCCTTATAGCTTCAAATGATCAAGCTGTGTATATGTAATGTAAATACAGTATTATTCACTGACAAATAGGCCCAACAAGCCGTACTGAATTAGGAAAATAATAGAACGCAATTGAAAAAAGAAAAGAAACCAGAAACCAGTGTTAGATTTCTAAGGCAGCAAAGAATGTTACACAGATTTTTTTTTAAATCCTGACCCAAATCCTGGACAAATTTAGCCGCATCCGCGGCCGACGGGAGCCACTTCTTATCTCCGTTCGGAAGTGTGATGCGCAACTTCACAGGAAATAGCAACACCGGCTTGTATCCCCGCTTGTACAGTTCAGTCATGGCACTACTGTATTCGCCGCGCTGCTTCACAACCTCTGGACTGTAGTCATCATAGAAGCAGATCTTATGCCCCTGATAAGATAGTGCGCCCCTCTGCGGGCTTCGCAGATAATCAGGTCTTTCTCTTGGAATCTGTGGAAGCGCAGGATGACAGGGCGAGGACGGGATCCCGGGGCGAGCTTGGGGGCAAGGGTGCGGTGCGCTCGATCTATCTCAGGAGGGGAAGGGAGCGTGTCTTGACCGAAGACTTTAGTCAAAATCTGAGAAAAAAACGAGGATGGCAGGGGACCTTCTATATCTTCTGGTAAGCCGACATCGCAGATGTTTTGGCGCCTGCTGCTGCCACCTTTGTCCATCCCACTCTCCACCATGTGTTCTTAGGCTAAAATGGGTCTTCATGTGGCTAAAGTTTCCAAAGCAAAGAACACAAGCACCATGTCACATCAGCCAAGTTGCTAAATAATGCACATAAAGGATAACTTTGACTAACATATTAGCTTTTAATTTGTTAGATTCAAATTGTAGAGAAAAAAACCTATTTTCCTGCCTTTAAAATATGTTCAATATTAAGGGCTAACCTTACAGTAATGGAGTTTAATAACTTCAGCTTGTGTTAGGTAGGTCCCACAAGATGGACACACTGCACGCCTGTTCGTGCACTGCTGCCTCTCACTGGTGGAGATGGTGTATTGCACTACGTTAAATATCCTTAAATGATGTTTCAAATGCAAAGTTCCTAAGTGCTTTGTAGACATCTTGCTGTAAAACTTGACATCAATTAGATCAATTAGAAATTTAAGACTAAACAAAATGGCAGAGCAATACAATATTACCAGATAAAGCTACATAATTTTTAAAGTTTAATCGGTAATACTTTTATAACAAATTTATGACAGATCATGGTTTCGTGGTTAATGTCAAGTTGTCATAACAAATACATTTTGAATAATATCAACTTTGTATTAAATATGTTGTTATTTACCGAATGACACCTTATGACAACAGTCATAAATATTCATGAAGACTTACTCATGTTGACAGGTGTTATGTCATGTTTATGACGGTGTCATGTCAGTCTTATACACACCCCGTCAAATAAAGTGTTACCAAAAAAGTATATATTTTTTTTATTAATAAAAATAAATTACTATCAAACATCTTACTATGAAAATATGAAGTGGTAAAAAGCAAAAATAAATGTTCATCTTTTTTTAAACTATGTCTAATATGTATGTCATGTTTGAGGGTAGGCTTCTGACCCACATGCAGAATCAGACCTGGGAAGCAACAGTAACTTAAGAATTTATTTACAAAATAATGGATGGTTGTAACCAGGTTGCTGTATGTTGCAGACTTCTGCCCAGGTCACTCTTAAAAATTAGATCCAGATATCAACGGGGTTTACCTGGTTAAATAAAGGAAATAAAAAATACAATTACAGGTGTCTTGCAGGTGATTCTTTGGATCGGGTCCGGGGTTCATCTGGAAGCGGAGAGACGGGTCAATGACTGTGCGAGAGGTGGGCAGAATGTTTGATAGGACAGTAGGAAAAATTAGCTTACGTCTCCTGGAAGGCTTCTCAAAAGGAGCTGGATGGATCCAGGCAGCCAATTGGGAGGTCCTAGGTAAGTGTCTCCGACAGGAATGAATTGTGGGCTGGAGCGGGCAGGCAGGTGAGTTTCAGAGCTGCACGTGGGATTACGGGTTTGGGGATCAGGCTTATACCATTAGGGAGTAATCATCCAGCGGAGAGGTGAGGTCTGGGAGCTCCTTAAATTCTCTCTGGCTGATGATCCCAACGAGCTGCAGGTGTGCAGCTCTGCTCCTGGCCGCTCCCAGCAGAGAGCCAATGGGGAGAAACTGGGTAGATTTGTCAGGGCGCTTGAGACGTACTGAGGTGGGGCTGAGAATCGAGGATATCTCGTAGAGTCCAATGAACCTGGAAGCAGCATTTTATTGAAAGATTTCTGTGTGATGTCCTTGGTAGAGAGCCATACCTTTTGACCAGGCTGGTATTTAGGTGCAGGGATCCTACTCCTGTCAGCTTGGCACCGATTCTCAGATGCAGAGCAGTTTAGGGCAGCAATGGTTTGATCCCTGATGTGCCTGCATCGACGGAGATGGTGCTGGACGGAAGTGGCAGTTTTCGAAATGGGATGAGGTGACAAGCCTTTGAAAAATGATCAATTACAGTGAGGATGCTAGTGAAACCCTTAGAAAATGGCAAACCAGCAATAAAGTCGAGAGCTATGTGAGACCAGGGGCGTCCTGGAATGGCGAGAGGTTGGCGCAGCCCACTGAGGGGCTGATTGTGGGCCTTACTTCTGGCACAGACTGGACAAGCAAGTACATAACTTTTAACATTGGCATAAAGGTTAGGCCACCAGAATCGCATGATTGCACGGATGACAGGAGAATTTAGCAGTATGATCCCAATGGAGGAGTCTTGATCTGACTGCGGAGGTAATGCAGATTCTGTTAGGAGGTCCCAATCTTGGGTCTGGTTCTAGTCTTTGGGCTTCCTGACTCTCGCTTTGGATGTCTCAGAGGGCCCCAACTACACAAGACTCAGGGATAATGTCAGTAACGGTTTCGTCATGGTCTAGGGAGAACTGTCTAAAGAGAGCATCACATTTAGCATTTTTGGAACCAGGTCTATACGGAATGATGAAGTTGAAATGACAAAAAAAAAAAAAGACCAACATGACTGTCTTGGGTTGAGGCGTTTGGCCTCACGGAAATAGGTCAGATTCTTGTGGTCAGCCCAGACAATGAAGGGATGTTTGGCCCCCTCTAACCAATGTCGCCACTCTTCTAAAGCTAATTTGATAGCTAAGAGTTCCTTGTCCCCCATGTCGTAATTTATCTGAGCTTGAGATAAACGATGGGAAAAAGGACACAAGGATGCAGCTTGTTGTCTGGGGAGGACCTTTGAGAGAGGACAGCCCTAACACCAGTATCTGAGGTGTCAACCTCCAGAATGAATTGTCTGGATGGATATGGCTGAATGAGAATAGGAGCAGTGAAAAACCTCTTATCATTAAAGGCTTTGTCAGCCTCAGAGGACCAGACAAATGGTTTCTTAATGGATGTTAAACTGGTAAGTGGTAGGGCAGTCTGACTATAATTCCTTATGAAACGGCGGTAAAAAATGGCCAAAACCCAAAAATCGTTGCAGCTGTTTGTGGGACAAGGAAGGGGGGCAGTCAAGAACGGCTTGAATCTTCTCTGGGTCTGACTTCACCTGCCTGCTCTCAAGGACAAACCCAAGGAAGGTGAGGGGAGAAGCATGAAATGCGCATTTCTCTGCCTTCAAAGTAGATTGAAGGCAGGAAGCGAGACAACTAGAGCTCCACAACTCCACCCTATTCTCTCGCTAATTGATATGAGGGTTATGAAGAGACAGTCAAGGGAAGCCAAAGACAACTGGAGTCTGAGGCGAAGGAAACATAAGAAAGGTAAGAGACTCACAATTGTTACCAGACACCAAAAGATTAATGGGTCTTGTTTTATGAATGATCCTGGGCAATGGATTTCCATTAAGAGCTGACACCTGGATTGGGGCTTGGAGGGGGATAACAGGAATCTGAAGTGGATTTACCAGGTTCTCATTAAGAAAGTTTTGTTCACACCCTGAGTCAACCGGGGCATAGGTCTGGAAATGGGTCTGATTGTCAACAAGAGCACAAAAGAGTACAACACGGAAATCAGATTTCTTAACTCCACCCACCAGTACTCCCAAGCCTTTTAATTGCAGAGGACAGGAAGGGACAAAGTGACGCAATTCAGGTGATAACCTTGCTCAGCCAATTTGCATGGGTTCCTCTGTGACTGGATCTGAACTACTGTTAGAAGACAATGAAATGGGAGAAAAAAAAATTGGTGCAGTAACAGGGAGGGGCCATCTCTTCTTGGACCCTGTTGTGAATCTTAATAGCCTGAAAAATCAAAATCTCCAATGTCTCAGGCTCAACATGATAGGCCAATTCTCCTTTAATGGGTCGTTTAAAGCTTGGAGGAAAGCACCTTTAAGAGCCTCATCATTCCAGCCAGAAGAGGCCGCTAAAGTGGAAAAGTCAATAGCAAAATCAGCTACTGATTGATTTCCTTGTTTAAGACCTCATAACTTCTTGGTGATCTCAGAACCTGACTCAGCATATCCAAAGGTCTATTTGAAGTCGGAAATAAAATCAGTGAATGAACTCTGCAAAAGTGTCTGTTGTGTGTATTTGGCTTCAGCCCACCTTAATGCTCTTCCTTGAGTAATTCAACAATGTAGGAAATGTGGGAGGGGTCATCAGGAAAAGATTGGGGTGAACAAGAAAAGACTAATGAACACTGGAAAAGGAAACCCCCACATCTGCCGATATTACTCAAAAAAGGTTTTGGCGTGGGAGAGAGAGCGTCTCTAAAACAAGATGGAGATGGAACTTGTACCAGGATGGCTGCTGCGCCGACTGCTCCACCGGTGCACTGGCTTCTTCGCTGGCTGGGCGAAGAGGTGGACCTAGAGCAGAAAGTTTATGATCAATATCCTGGAAAAGCTCCGCTAAACGATCCAATCGCTGGTTCGAATGAATCTGCTGGTTAGAGAGAGAGTTTAGGAGGTCTTTGTGTCTGTTAATGGATCAGGACGAGGTCCTGCTGGGTCAGACTGTTGGCCGGATGATTCTGTCATGTTTGAGGGTAGGCTTCTGACCCACATGCAGAATCAGACTTGGGAAGCAACAGTAAGTTAAGAATTTATTTACAAAAGAAAATCACAGGTGTCTTGCGTGAGCCTTTGGATCGGGTCCGGAGTTTGTCTGGAAGCGGAGAGACGGGTCAATGGCTGTGCAAGAGGTGGGCAGAATGTTTGATAGGACAGTAGGAGAAATTAGCTTATGTCTCCTGGAAGGCTTTTCAATGGTAGAGGGAAAGGAGCTGGATGGATCAGGCCAACCAATCGGGAGGTCCAAGGTAAGTGTCTGACAGGAATGAACTGTGGGCTGGAGCGGGCAGGCAGGTGAGGTTCGGGTTTGGGGGTCAGGTTTATACCGTTAGGGAGTAATCATCCAGCGGAGAGGTGAGGTCTGGGAGTTCCTTAAATCCTCTCTGGCTGATGATCCCAACGAGCTGCAGGTGTGCAGCTCTGCTCCTGGCCGCTCCCAGCAGAGAGCCAATGGGGAGAAA